>CAUYQG010047374.1:0-11829 GCA_963574415.1 Tarsius wallacei | reverse complement strand
GTATCTTTCTTTTCTTTATTTAAAAAAAAAAAAAAAAAAAAAAAAGCCAGGCTCTGTGGCTCAGCCTATAAACCTGCGCCTTGGGTGGCTGGGGTGAGTGGATTGCTTGAGCCTACAGGTTCAAGACCCACCTGGGCAACTTGGTGAGATCTCATCTCTACAATAAATCAAAAAATTAGCCGGGTGTGGTAACGCGCGCCTATAGTTCCAGCTACTTGAAAGGCTGAGGCGGAAGGATCGCCGGAGCCCAGCAGGTCGAGGCTGCAGTGGCCAGGAGCGGCCACTGCACTCCAGTCTGCGCGACAGAGTGAGACTCCAACTTAAAAAATAAAAATAAAAGCTGGGCTTGGTGACTCAGCCTGTAATCCCGCGCCTTGGGAGGCTGAGGTGAGTGGATTGCCTGAGCCCACAGATTCGAGACCCGCCTGGGCAGGCGAAACCTCATCTCTACAATAAATCAAAAAAATTAGCTGGGCATGGTAGCGCACGCCTGTAGTTCCGGCTACTTGGAAGGCTGAGGCGGAAGGATCGCCGGAGTCCAGCAGGTCGAGGCTGCGGTGGCCGGAAGCGGCCACTGCACTCCAGTCTGGGCGATGGAGTGAGACGCCAACTCAAAATAAATAAATAAATAAATAAATAAATAAAAATTTAAAAAAGGATAAAACAAAGCACATTTTCATATCTATAAAATTGGAATGAATCTTAGCAATGAATGATGTGTCAGTTTAATTGGCAGCATTTTTTCCTTGTCAGCAGACCTTATATAATGATGCATCTTACCTTTGGTGGATTCTCAAGATTTCATGAAAGATGGTAGATAGTATTTAAAGTTATGTGCCTGGATGAGCTCACCGAGGGTATAAGTGTTAACAAAGAAGAAGCCGAGCTCAGTCTGGGCGACAGAGTGAGACTCCAACTCAAAAAAAAAAAAAAAGAAGAAAAAAGGTTTAGCTACTGAGCCCTGGAGCACCCCAGAGTTGAGAAGTTTAGAAGTTAGCAAGAAATAGAAAAACTAAAAAAAAGAGATGGAAAAAGAGCAGCTAGTGTGATAGGAGAAAAATCAAGTGCATGGTATCCTGAGAGCTAGGTGAAAAAAGTATAGCTAGGTGAAGAAAGTATATCTAGGTGAAAAGTGACCAAATGTGTCAGATGCTGCTGATGGGTCACACAAAATGAGGGCTGAAGATTTATCATTGGATTTAGCAACATGGAGGACATTGGTCTTGACAGAGTATTTTTGGTGACGTGGTGGGAGTGAAAGCTTGTTTGGAGTTGATTTAGTAGAATGTGACAATTGGTGATAGCAGATATAGACAGCCCTTTTTTAGGTATTTTGCTACTGAGAGAGACAGAGCAAGGATGGGGATAGTAACTAGTTGGAGGAAGTAAGGTCAAAAAAATATATTTTTAGCTGGGCAGTAGCTTAAGCCTGTAATCCCAGCACTTTGGGAGTCATAGGCAAGAGGATTGCCTGAGCTCAGGGGTTTAAGACCAGCTTGAGAAACATGGCGAGACCACATCTCTACAATAAATCAAAAGTTTGGCCGGGCGTAGTGGCACATGCCTGTGGTTCCAGCTACTTGGAAGGCTGAGGCAGAAGGGTCACTTGAAACCAGTGGGTTGAGGCTGCAGTGACCGTGAGCGTGCCACTACACTCCAACCTGGACGACATAGTGAGACTCCCACTCCAAAAAAAAAAAGTGCTTTTTAGATGGAATAAGTCACAGGATGTTTTTATATTGGTAGGAATGTTTCAGTAGAGACAAAAAGGAATAATGTAGGAGAGAGCAAGGAGAAAGACAGAAATCAAGCAAGGGAATTAACAGGAGAAAACAGGGAAGGGGGTTTCATGAACAGTCTTAGCTTTCAGACAGGAGCACGGCTCATTTGTCCAGTAACAGATGGGACAGATAGATGCAGATACTGGTGGTTAGGAAAAGGTGTTGATTGAAGATCATGAGTTCTTAGGGCTTCACTCTTTCTGATAATGTAGGAAGCAAAATCAACAGCTGAAAATTGCAAAGGAGATGCTGAAGATCTGGGAAGGAAGGTATCTAGTGGGCTGCTAGAGGAGTGGGAGAGGGAGTGGGCAAGATTGCTATAGAAGGATTGCCTGGCAGCATCAAAGACCCTCTGCTGAATGGCTAAGAGTGTAAAGTTCCACAAAGCAGCATAGTTGAGTGGTTTTCTCCAACCTTGTTTAGGTGTTTGGCTGTAGGCAGTGAGCCAGACATGGATTTAACCACTGTGGTTTTGTCAAGCAAGTGGAATAAAGGGGAGGGGGCAAGATAGATGCCTAGGGATTATGCAGTTACATGTGTTATTACAAATAGTAACTGCTATCGTGATTGTGTTTTGTTTTGTTTTGTTTTGTTTTGTTTGAGTTGGAGTCTCACTCTGTCGCCCAGACTGGAATGCAGTGGCCGCTCCCAGCCACTGCAGCCTCGACCTGCTGGGCTCCGGCGATCCTTCTGCCTCAGCCTTCCAGTAGCTGGAACTACAGGCGCGCGCTTCCACACCCGGCTAATTTTTTGCTTTATGGTAGAGATGAGGTCTCGCCAAGTTGCCCAGGCAGGTCTTGAACCCACGGGCTCAGGCAATCCACTCACCTCAGCCTCCCAAAGCGCGGGATTACAGTCTGAGCCACCGAGCCCAGCTGTGATTGTGTTTTAATTAGCTTCTTTTATAAAGCTTTGTACATATATCTGAAAGCTCTGTTGTTGTTGTTGTTGTTGTTTTTAATATTCATAAGACAACCTACCATTGAAAAGAAACTCTTATTGACTTGAGTTTTACAGGCATTTATTGAGCACCTACTTTCTGCCAAGAGCCTGCAAAGACTGTCATATTTACTGTTGATAGCAATTCTGAAAAGTAGAGAATAGCTCCATATTTAACCTTTTTATTTTTTTTTGAGTCAGAGTCTCACTCTGTCGCCCAAGCTGGAGTGCAGTGGCATACTCACGGCCGCTGTAGCCTCAGCCTGCAGGACTCAGGTGATCCTTCTGCCTCAGCCTTCCAAGTAGCTGGAACTATAGGCATGCGCCACCACGCCTGGCTTATTTTCTTGATTTATTGTAGAGATGAGGTCTTGCCAAGTTGGCCAGGCTGGTCTCGAACCCGTGAGCTCAGGCAATCCTCTCACCTCAGCCTCCCAGAGTGCTGGGATTAGAGGCATGAGCCACTGTGCCTGGCCTTTTAGTAACATCTTTTGAAAGCAGTGTCTCTCTTCTGAGTAAAAATTCAGTTAAGCTTCAAATATTTATGTCAACTATAGGGCGTTGCTCTGAAGTCACTTCATTTGTCCATCTGATATTTATTGATACCTGTGGGGTATGAGGCAGAGAGAGTTTGGCATCCCTGCCCTCCTAGTTCATATTTGATGGGTTGGGGGTTGAAACATGGGGTGGTGAAATACAGTGCCAGAGTGTTCTGGAATATACAGCTCAGCCCCATCTTACAGATTTATGTTTAGCTTTAGCATTTATTCTTCCCCTTGGTTTTTTTTTTTTTTTTGAGTTGGAGTCTCACTCTGTCACCCAGACTGGAGTGCAGTGGCCGCTCCCAGCCACCGCAGCCTCGACCTGCTGGACTGCGGCGATCCGTCTGTCTCAGCCTTTCACGTCGCTGGAACTACAGGCGCGCGCTACCACACCCGGCCCATTTTTGATTTATTGTAGAGATGAGGTCTCACCAAGTTGCCCAGGCGGGTCTCGAACCCGCGAGCTCGGGCACTCTACTCACCTCAGTCTCCCAAAGCGTGGGATTACAGGCTGAGCCACCAAGCCCAGCTTCCCTTGGTTTTAAGATTAGTTTCTCCAGCCTCTTAACCCCACCCCATCAAGCATGTTTTGGCTACTAGTAGGAGAACAATTTGGGCAGTGTTGAGCTGAGTGGAGAAAGGGAAGACTTCATGGAGCCAGGCGTTTTCTTTAACACAGTCAGCTCTCTCTAGGAACAGAAAGCAGAAATAAAATCACGGCTGGGATGGCTGAGACCAGGACTCAGCAGCAGGATTCTATACAGATGGTGGGAACATTAGCTGAAAACTGCCCCTAATAATAACTTTCACATTCTGGGCAGAATGAATTAGGTTCTGGTTGGCAGGAATTGGCTAGGTCTGAATTATGATCTTGCCTTTGTCCCATCCTAATCATTTGACCTTAGGAAGCTACTTAAAGTTACTGTACCTCAGTTTCCTCTTCTATAAAAGATTATACTCACTTTCCAGGGTTGCTTTGAAGATTTAATAAAATAAGTTTAAGTACCTAGCAAAGGGACAGGCATAATATGTAGCATGTAGCAGATGGTCAGTAAAAGTTATTTTTCTTCCTTCTGTGGGGATCTGCTGCTCATTGCTAAAAAAATCCTCGCCAGGCACCTGGGAATAGTAGAGGAGGTGACAGCATTAAGCTCATCTAATCGTGTGTCAGTAGTCACAACAATTCTTTCTGAAATCACTTGTACAGAGAAACTGCCATGAACTTTGTCCACCCATTGGCATTTGCTTTTCAAGCCTGAGTTTGAAAGACCACAGATACACATAAAATTTAAAGTGGATAAGTATACTTAATACACCTCTTCCCCAGAGGAGTTCAGCCAGCTTATAAAATGATGTGCCATGCAGCCAGACGCAGTGGCTCGTGTCTATAATCCCAGCACTTTGGGAGGCAGAGGCAAGAGGATTGCCTGATCCCAGGGGCTCAAGACCAGCCTGGGCAACTTGGCAAGACCTCATCTCTACAATAAATCAAAAAATTAGCTGGTGTAGTGGTACACGCCTATAGTCTCAGCTACTTGGAAGGCTAAGGTGGAAGAATTGCCTGAACCCAGCAGTTCAAGGCTGCAGTGGCCATGAGCGTGCCACTGCACTCCAGCCTGGGCAGCAGAGTGAGACTCCAACCCCCCCCCCCCAAAAAATTATGTGCAATGCGAAAGGATAACACGAATGTTTGCAAGAATTAAGGCAAAAAAGGGAAAGTCACAGTAGAAAACTAATGCAGGGGCAAGAAGAGCACTTAATTGTAAACTTCCTCACACCCCTCTCCCTCTGCTGTAGCTACTCTGGCTGCCTACTATTCTGTGAAAATGCTGCACACCTTGCTCTCCCTGGTCTTGCCTCAGGACACTTTTAAAGATAACTGCGTGACTTGTTCCCTCCCGTACTCCACACTCCTCTGACAAGCCACTCTCCTGGCTCCTTCTTGTCTCTATCTCTCTCTCTTGATTGGTTTTTCTTCTTAATTCTTATCAATTCCTGGCATCTTACTGGCGTAAAGTATGTGTCTCTCCTTCCCTATGATGTAGGTGCCATGAGGGCCTGCCTTGGTCTCTTTTTTCTACTGTTGCTGTACTCCTGGGTGTGTAAACCTGCCTGATACATAGCTATTCAGTGAGCCCACAGAAATGCATATTGTACAGATATGTTCAGTTGCCAGAAATAGACCTTAGATCTGACTTCAATCTTCTGATGGTGAAAAAGAATAAGAAAACACAATGGGCCAGGCTCAGTGACTCAGCCAATAATCCCAGCACTTTGGGAGGCCGAGGCGAGTGGATTGCCAGAGCCTGTGGGTTCGAGACCACCCCAGGTAACTTAACGAGATCTCATCTCCACAATAAAGTTTAAAAATTAGCCGGGCGTGATAGATAGCATGCGCCTATAGTTATGGGCTACTTGGAAGACTGAGGTGGAAGGATCACCAAAGCCCAGCAGGTCAAGGCTGGGGTGGCCATGAGTGTGCCACTGCACTCCAGCCTGGGACACAGAGTGAGACTCCAACTCAAAAAAAAAAAAAGAAAGAAAACAATGAGTTACAAGAGTCACAGTGTCCATCAGATGAAAACAAAAAGCCTATTTAAAAGAAACCTGATATGAAACTTGAAAGAAACTTTTCCTTTCAGTTCTCAATGAATAATACTGTATGTATGATAGAGAAGATTCTGGAAAGGATCATCACATTAGGTATAACAACATAGTTTGTCTATTTTTTAAAAATAGTACTGAGCTGCTGTATTTCATGGAGAACACCACAGTGTGGTCAGTTAGACATGCATTGCTGCGGTGACTCGTCTTGATCCTGCTTTTTTTTTGTTTTATTATGAACACAGGGCTCACGAGCAGCTAAACGTGAAACATGAACCACTCCAGCTTATCCAGCCTCAGTTTGAGACGCCGCTGCCAGCCCTTCAGCCTGCGGTGAGTAGGTATGCTTGGGGTCCCTGCTGCATAGCCCTACTGTCTGCCCTTACCTCACCAGCCAGGCCCTCATTGTGGACCCTTCCATGTGCCATTTGTGGTGCTTCTCACAGAATGGCAGTGCTCTGCCTGTAAGCATGCTCAGACACCACACCTGATAGTATTCTGTGTGGACTTCCATGTGGTGTGGTTCCCAATGGGGAATCAAGAGTGTGGACTTAGCCGGGCTCGGTGGCTCAGCCTGTAATCCCAGCACTTTGGGAGGCTGAGGTGAGTGGATTGCCTGAGCCCGCGGGTTCGAGACCCACCTGGGCAACTTGGCAAGACCTCATCTCTACAATAAATCAAAAAAAACTAGCCTGGCGTGGTAGCGCGTGCCTATAGTTCCAGCTACTTGGAAGGCTGAGGCAGAAGGATCACTGGAGCCCAGCAGATCGAGGCTGCGGTGGCTGGGAGCAGCCACTGCACTCTAGTCTGAGCGACAGAGTTAGACTCCAACTCAAAAAAAAAAAGTGTGGACTTTTCTGCCTTAAACATTTGTCATCTTGTGGGGTTGGAGGGCACGTATGAGAATTCCTGGATAAGAAGGACAAAAAGCTTTCCACTATCTTTCCAGGTATCAGGCACTGATTTATAGCATGATTCTAACAGCTTTAGGGGATAGTCAGTATGCAGATAGGTTATTTTCAACATTTTAGTTCAGCATTAGCTCAGCTTGCCTTTATTTTTTTTTGGTTTTTTTTTTTTTGTTTTTTTGAGTTGGAGTCTCACTCTGGCACCCAGACTGGAGTGCCGTGGCCGCTCCCGGCCACCGCAGCCTCGACCTGCTGGGCTCGGCAATCCTTCCGTCTCAGCCTTCCAAGTAGCTGGAACTACAGGCGCGCGCTACCACACCTGGCTAATTTTTTGATTGATTGTAGAGATGAGGTCTCTCCAAGTTGCCCAGGCGGGTCTCGAACCTGCGGGCTCAGGCAATCCACTCACCTCAGCCTCCCCAAGCGAGGGATTACAGGCTGAGCCACCGAGCCCAGCTTCAGCTTGCCTTTAAAACTGTCCTGTCCCACTACATTCTGGAACATTATGAGCCAGTTGACTTGATCTTGGTATCCTGAAATTGGCCATGGTGGGAGTATTTACATTACAGAAAATGGCAAATGCTACAAAGCAGTGTTTTGGTTTTGTTTTGAGAGCTAGTAGTTAAACATTTACCAGCACACCACTGGTGCATACCGACAGATTCTGACTCCAGGTTCAGCACTTTCTATTAACCTATATCTGCTTCTTCAAATAATTTCTATCTCCAGAGAACTCATGATTAAAAGAGAAACAAGGCTAGGTGTGGTGGCTCATGCCTGTAATCCTAGCACTTTGGGAGGCTGAGGTAGGGGGATTGCTTGAGCCCAGGAGTTCGAGACCAGCCTGGGCAACATAGCGAGACCTCATCTCTACAAAAAATTTTTTAAAAATTAGCTGGGCGCAATGGCGTATGCCTGTAGTCCAGCTACTTGGGAGACTGAGGTAGGAGGATAGCTTAAACCCAGGAATTTGATACTGCAATGAGCTATGATTGTGCCACTGAACTCTAGTCTGGGCGACAGAGTGAGACCCTGCCTCAAAAGGAAAAAAAAAGAAAGAAACAAATTGTACAATCAATATTCAACACAAACCTAAGCCCTAAGCTTTGTGTCATTGTGCTGAGTTCATTGGCACTGGCAAGGCAGCTTGGTCATTCTTTTTTTTTTTTTTTTTTTGTGTTGGAGTCTCACTCAGTCGCCCAGACTGGAGTGCAGTGGCCGCTTCCGGCCACCGCAGCCTCGACCTGCTGGGCTCCGGCGATCCTTCCACCTCATCCTTCCAAGTAGCTGGAACTACAGGCGCGCGCTACCACGCCCGGCTAATTTTGTAATTTATTGTAGAGATGAGGTCTCGCTTGCCCAGGCGGGTCTCGAACCTGCGGGCTCAGGCAATCCACTCACCTCAGCCTCCCAAGGCGCGGGATTACAGGCTGAGCCACCGAGCCCGGCTAGCTTGGTCATTCTAGTGGTACACTTAGTGCTGGTTGCACTTGGTTGCTTACAGTGGGCTAGTAGTTTTGCTTGATATGGGTCTGATGATTAGAGAAGGTGATAGGAGTTTAGGTAATTCATCCCAGGGGAAGGGCTGAATTGGCTTCTTATTTCCTTTGTGTCTCATCACTGTTATGGCTTTGGATAAGTTCTTTCATGGAAGACTTTATTTCCTTTTAGGTTTTCCCTCCTAGTTTCAGGGAATTACCACCCCCTCCTCTGGAGCTGTTTGACTTAGATGAGACATTCTCCTCTGAGAAGGCACGGCTTGCTCAGATTACCAATAAATGTAAGTATAACTAACTTTTACATTTTGTCTTCTTTTAAGAGTTGTATTTAATCATGAAGTTCTGAGATTTGCTATGAAAGAAAGCTTAGAGATTGTTTACAGTGAACAAAATATGAACAGGAGTATAAAGTTATAATTTTTGCCTATTTCTTTTTTTTTTTTTTTTGAGTTGGAGTTTCACTCTGTCGCCCAGACTGGAGTGCAGTGGCCGCTCCCGGCCACCGCAGCCTCAACCTGCTGGGCTCCGGTTATCCTTCTGCCTCAGCCTTCCGAGTAGCTGGAACTACAGCCGCACGCTACCAAGCCCGGCTAATTTTTTTGATTTATTGTAGAGATGAGGTCTCGCCAAGTTGCCCAGGCGGGTCTCGAACCTGCGGGCTCAGGCCATCCACTCACCTCAGCCTCCCAAGGCGCGGGATTACAGGCTGAGCCACCGAGCCCGGTTGCCTATTTCATGACAATGATGTTGGTTGCTTTTCTCAGGCCACTTAGCTCGGTGAGTTAGAACATGGTACTAAGCAGAAAGCCAAAGATCTCAGCTTTGATCCTTGTATGTCCTTAGTTCTGACCATTGGGTGACCATAGGAGGAATCCTGACCCTGGCTGCCACCTAGTGAATCTAAATCAGTTATCATAGGTGCAGTTAAATAAGGAAATTGAGTCTGGGCCAAAAGAACAACAGAGACTTCAAATTGGATAGGGGCCTAGAAAGAGCCAAGTGTAACTACCTTGTCATATAGATGAGGAAATGAGGCCCCAGGCCACAGAGCTCCATAGTGAGTGACCCTCCTGATTCTTGGTCCTGTCCTCCTCCTAACCCTCCTAACATGAACTGTTTCCAGCACAGCAAATAGTCCTGCACATATATGCTCAGAGGCATAAAATTAACCATCTACTTTGGGGCAGTGACCCACTTCTGGGAATCTATTCTGAGGAGACAAATGAAGGTACACAGATTGAGTTCTATACTATGTATTTAAAAATACAATAGGCCAGTCTCGGTGGCTCAGCCTGTAATCTCAGCACTTTGGGAGGCCGAGGCGAGTGGATTGCCTGATCCCTCAGGTTCAAGACCCACCGGGGCAATTTGGCAAGACCTCGTCTCTACAATAAATCAAAAAAAAATTAGGTGTGGTAGCACGTGCCTGTAGTTCCAGCTACTTGGAAGGCTGAGGCAGAAGGATCGCCAGAGCCCAGCAGGTCGAGGCTGCAGTGCCGGAAGCATGCCATTGCACTCCAGTCTGGGCGACAGAGTGAGAGTCAAAATAAAAAAAAAAAAAAAAAGACCAGCCTAGGCAACCATGAGACCCTGTCTCTAAAAATATATAATAAATAAATAGAAAAAAAATACTATAAATCTGGGAATAGACCGTGCGCAGTGGCTCATGCCTGTAATCCCAGCACTTTGGGAGGTGAAGGCGAAAGGATTGCCTGAGCCCAGGAGTTCGAGACCAGCTTGGGCAACTTGGCAAGACCTAGTGTCTACAATAAATTGTAAAAAAAAATAGCTGGGCTCAGTGGCTCAGCCTGTAATCCCGCACCTTTGGGAGGCTGAGGTGAGTAGATTGCCTGAGCCCACGGGTTCGAGACCTGCCTGGGCAAGCGAGACCTCATCTCTACAATAAAATCAAAAAATTAGCCAGGCGTGGTAGCGCGCGCCTGTAGTTCCAGCTACTTGGAAAGCTGAGGTGGAAGGATCGCCGGAGCCCAGCAGATTGAGGCTGCGGTGGCCGGGAGCAGCCACTGCACTTCAGTCTGGGCAACAGAGTGAGACTCCAATTCAAAAAAAAAAAAAAGAAAAAGAAAAAAGAAAACTGCATGCACAGTAGGAAACCATCTATGTGAACAACATCTGTATGTGCCCAAATACCAGAAAGGAGTAAGCAAAAATGGAAATAGCTCAGTGTAAACAAAACACCTTTACACATCTCTATTTTATGACAGGCATGTGGTAGGTGCTAGGCAATCTAAAGTTAGCAAGGCATAGTGGTTAGTACAGAGGGAATAATAGACCTGTGACAAATCATGCTTGGACCCATAATTTCTGTTTCTAGCAGTTTGTCCTATGTAAATCCTAGTAAAAATGCAAAACATTGCCAGGCGTGGTGACTCACACCTGTAACCCCAGCACTTTGGGAGGCAGAGGCAAGAGGATTGCCTGAGCTCAGGAGTCCAAGACCAGCCTGAGCAAGATGGCAAAACCTTGTCCTACAATAAATCATAAAATTAGCTGGGCATGGTAGTGTATGCCTGTAGTTCTAGCTACTCAGAAGGCTGAGGCAGAAGGATCACCTGAGCCCAGCAGATCAAAGCTGCAGTGGCCACTGCACTCCAGCCTGGGCAACAGAGTGAGACTCTGACTCAAAAAAGGAGAGAGAAAAAAGCAAAACAAAAAATATATAGCTATGTAGATATGAATATAGCATTTGAAAAACTGGAGGTCAGGCACTGTGGCTCACGCCTATAATCCCGGCACTTTGAGAGGCCAAGGTGAGAGGATTGCCTGAGCCCACAGGTTCAAGACCAGCCTGGACAACTTGGTGAGACCTCATCTCTACAATAAATCAAAAAATTAGCCAGGCATGGTGGCGCATGCCTGTAGTTCCAGCTACTTGGAAGACTGAGACTTGAAGGGTCACCTGAGCCCAGCAGGTCAAGGCTACAGTGGCTGTGAGTATGCCACTGCACTCCAGCCTGGGCAACAGGGTGAGAACTCCAAAAGAAAAAAAAAAAAAAGAAAAATTGGAAACAGCCTAATGGAAACAGTCTAAAGTAGAATATCATATATCTGTTAAAAGAAAAATGTAGAGCATAAACTTTGACATGGAATGTCTATCATACATTGTTGAATATTGAAGGCAACTTACAGAAGTCTTATAGTTTGATCCCATTTGTGTTTAAACTTGTACTTATACAGAGGCATGTACAGCGATAATTATTCAAGGTAGTATTGGTAGGATATGTTTGAATATCTTTTTTTTTTTTTTTTAGTTAGTCTCACTCTGTCACCCAGACTGGAGTGCAGTAGCCGCTCCTGGCCACTGCGTCCTCGACCTTCTGGGCTCCGGCAATCCTTCCACCTCAGCCTTCCGAGTAGCTGGAACTACAGACGCGTACTATGACGCCCGGCTAATTTTTTTGATTTTTTGTATAGATGAGGGCTCGCAAGTTGCCCATGCGGGTCTCGAACCCGGGGGCTCAGGCAATCCACTCACCTCGGCCTCCCAAAGCGGTGGTTTGAATATCTTTTTTTTTTTTTTTTTTTTTTTTGAGTT
>CAUYQG010047370.1:0-16902 GCA_963574415.1 Tarsius wallacei | reverse complement strand
TTCCAGCTACTTGGAAGGCTGAGGCGGAAAGATCGCCGGAGCCCAGCAGGTCGAGGCTGCGGTGGCCGGGAGTGGCCACTGCATTCCAGTCTAGGCGACAGTGCGACTCCAACTCAAAAATCAATCAATCAATCAATCAATCCTGCTTTCAAAAAAAAAAAAGAAAATTTTCTAAAACGTGACTCACCTACCACCATTTCCATGTTAAAACGAATCCCAGTCCCTGTCTTCCTAGAAGCACTTTGATCTTCCTCTTGTGTATGGCATTATTAACACCTCTGGGGTATGAGAGTTTGTTATGCCTCCTATTGTCTTTTTTCTCTGTCCAGGAAAACCTTCCAAAGCAGACGTTCTGTTTTATTCCTATTACGTTCCCAACAATCCCTTACATCCCTACCCAGCAGGTTTTATTTATGGATGTTGAATTTAATTAGCTAAAAATATTCCCAAGAGTTGTCAACATTGCATTTGTTTGTGTATGTAGCTGTTCAAGAGTTTATTACTGGATTCCAGCCATGACACAGTCATGGGTTTATTGTTGTACTCCCCTGCTATTAAAAAATGATAGAATTGAACATGATAAATGAAGTGTCTGTTTTTAAGCATTTAGGGTTTTGATTTTTGGAGAAGGAAACACATGAGATAAGTTTGATGTTACCCAGCTTTCTCTTTAGGGCATCTTCTAAACGGAGGGAAGCGGAGCCCTCACAGAGTTTACCTCGGAATGGAGGAAACAGAGGTTGTTACTCAGGGATACTGAGACGCATAAAATTTGCAAGGCAAGGTGCCAGAGAGGAGACAGCTGGGAAGGAAGTCCCAGTAATATGTAGCTGGGTTTCCATGAATCTATGGCCAAATATTTAGCTGTGTAAGAATAGGGTAAGTACCTGAAAGAAGACCTGGTGGGCGGGTCTGATTCTTTGAGGCTTGGTTTTGGCATTGCTACTGCCCTAGGGCTAGAGCAACTTTCTCCTAAAATATGCTTTTCTGGGGGTCTCAACTGACCCCAGATTATAGAATAAGATCTCCACTTTAGCTTGTTTCATCTTCAATGTGTCTGCCACACGTGTAACCTTGGAGTTTCTATTGCGCTCACATCCTCTGGGGACACTAAGTGAATATTTTGGACTCTATGCCAATGAATTCAACAACCTAGGTGAAGTGGAAAAATTATTTGAAATATGTGCATTTTCAAAACTGATTTAAAAAGAAAAAGTAAATTTGAATAAATCAATTTATATGGAAATGCCAAGGACCTAGAATTGCCAATGCAATTTGGAAAAGAATAAACTACGACCTGACTTCATGACTTATTTAAAAGATATAGTCATCAAAACGGTATTGTACTAGTGTAAGGATAGACTAACAGAGGAACAGAAAAAAGTGGAGACTCCAGAAACAGACCACACATGTGTAGTCAATTGATTTTTCTACAAAGACCCAAAAGTAATTCAACAGGAGAAAGGAAAGTCTTTTCAACAAATAGTGTAAGGGTAATTAAATATCTATATGCAAAAAGGTGAATTTTACCTTATGCCAAATGAAAAAAGTTAATTTGATGCAATGAAGCTAGACATAAAAGCCAAGACTATAAAGTTTTTAGAAGAAAACATAGGAAAATACCTTTGTAATTCTAGAGTAGGGAAATATTTCATAGACAGGACTTAGAAAGCAACAACCATAAAAGTAGATAGATAAGTTTGATCAAAATGAAAATTGTTGCTCATCAAAAGATCACATTAAGCAAACAGACATAGGCTGTGAGGTGACACAGGCAATATAAATATTTAGCAAGGTACTGGTATCCAGAATATATGCAGAGATACTACAACTCAATAGGAAAAAAGTTCCATTAAAAAACTCGATTAGCTGGGTGCAGTAGCACATGCCTGTAATCCCAGCACTTTGGGAGGCTGAGGTGGCAGGATTGCCTGAGCCCAGGAGTTTGAGACCAGCCTGGGCAACTTGGCCAGACCTCGTCTCTACAAAAAACCAAAAAACTAGTTGGGTGTGGTGGCACATGCCTGTAGTTCCAGCTATTTGGAAGGCTGTGGACATGATCGTGCCTCTGTACTCCAGCCTGGGCGACAGAGTGGGACTCCAACTCAAAAAACAAACAAAAAAACTCATTTAGACTGGAATAGATACACAGGAAGATACATATTTATATATCTATATAATAGATATTCAAATGGCTGATAAACACATGAAAAGATGCTCACCATCACTGATCATCAGGGACACGCAATTTAAAAGCACAGTGGGATACTGCTATACAACCACTACAATCACTTTGCAAGACAACACTTTGGGAATTTCTTAAAAATTAAACAAAAGCCTGTCATATGACCCAGTCATTTCTCTCCTCTATACTTTCTCAGGAGGAACGAAAACATGCTCACACAAAGGCCTACCTATGAGTGTTTAAAGAAGATTTATTTGTAATGGCCTCAAACTGGGAACAGTTCAAATTTCATCAACAGGTGAAAAGTATAAAAATATATATTATGCATATTACTCTAGAATGACAAAAGTGGGAAACTACTGATGGATGCCTCTCAAAATCATCATAGTACAGGGAAAAAAAGAGGCAAAAAAGGGTATGTATTGCATGACTTCATTTATGTACGATTATGGAAATTGTAAACAGATCTATAGTGATGGTGAACAGAGCAGTATTTGCCTAGAGACAGTCCCTAACTCCACAGATTCCATGGGTATCAGAGTTGTACTCTGACTTACTCTAGCATGTGTCACTCTTTGATAAACAAATGATCATAAAAAGTGAAAAACCAATCTCTAAACTAAAAGTCTGGGGTCTCATTCCAGAATGACACTGGTTATCTCAGTGTGTCTCATTGGAAGAACATCTGATGCTTTAGAGGATGACTGTTTCAGAGATCAAATGAGATGACATGTGTGAAAAATAATAGCAATTATAAGTTCTGATAGAAATTTAATTTATTCTTGTTGTTCGTTATTAACAGCTAGAGAAAAGCCTGAAATTGAAATTTCATAGCTCATCAGTGAGGGCAACCATGGGTTTGCATTGATGAAATCAGCCTTGGAGTCTCACACACACACACACACACACACACACACACACACACACACACACACACAGCACACAGGTTCCATCCATGGACATTAATTCTGATGCCGTGGGTGACGGGTGCTCATTTCAGGCTAGGAAGCAAATCCTAGAAAATCAGCTAGGTGGTGGCTCACCGTGACCGCTAAAAATGGGACTCTGACCTATGCTTATTTGGCTTTTCACTTTGAGTCACCTTCTTTGTTTGTCCTGGACAGTCTCAATTTATGCTTGCTGGCTTGACGCAGTTATTAATAGTGTTTTCTTTCATTTAGCGTGTCATGAGTTGAACAATAAATTAACACCGAATTCCTATTTCCTGACTGGGATCTACAAAGTGGGGATTATTTCCACTTTAAAAGATGAAGCAAATCACCTGGCTGCTGGGGTACCATGCTACTTTAGGGGAGGGAGGCCAAGACTCCAGGTAAAACAAGATTGAAAACTGATTGTGTACTCACTCTGTGCTCAGAACTTTCTAAAGGCTTTCCAAATATTATCTCGCTAAAGTTTACAAAAATGCTAGAGGATACAAATATGTTAGTATTACTCTAGGCATGAGAGACTAAGTTATTTGCCCAAGGCTGCAAGTGAGCATTCGAAGTAGGGTTGAATGCTGGCACCCTGGTCTGGAGCCTTTGCCCTTCCGTTACACCCCGTATCTTACCATGGGCAGCTGTGCCCTTTTCGTTCAGAGAACGAGCTGCCATGTTCATCTAATGATTTTCTTCCTCTGAAGGAAGACAGAAAAGCCCTGTCATGCCGCCACTCTGCCCACCCCTGCACTCCCTCCACCCCAAGCATGACCCACTGTGGGGATTGAGTGCTGCCCTATTTTTAACTGGGCTTCAATCACGCAGCCTCCTAACTGTGTTTGCATCAAAATTATTTCCCCCGCAGCCTCTCTTTGGACGAGGTGAAACTGGCCCAGATGCTGAGTGTTTATGCCAAAGAGTTCTTTATTTCATTTCATTGAAAGCTGTCTCTTTTGGCTCTTCCCTTGTAGTATAATAGATAACATGGTGCAAAAAGCCCTTTATCCAGTTAAAAGTGGCCTTAGGTGGGGGGAAAAAACATGATTCTAGTGCTCTGTGACTTCTGACTCGGTTGTAATGGAATGCAAGTGCAATGCCAGAGCTGATAAAAATAGACGCTCTCCAGTGTC
The DNA here is from genome assembly GCA_963574415.1 of Tarsius wallacei. Classification (NCBI taxonomy): domain Eukaryota; kingdom Metazoa; phylum Chordata; class Mammalia; order Primates; family Tarsiidae; genus Tarsius; species Tarsius wallacei. The sequence goes on along the minus strand of CAUYQG010047370.1, from coordinate 12,646 downwards.
CAGACTCTTCTCCAGATGGTCTGTGGGAATCCGGATAGTAACTTGTCACTAAGGAGGGTCACCATTAATTAGTAGGAAGATGTCATGCCTCCCACTGGGTAGTAGTAAACCAAATGGCTTACGGTTTGGAGTGGAGCCTCCAATACTGCCAGAGAATCCCAGGTTGCTCCCTAAGTCTCTTTCCTCTGGCTTGATTGGGAGTTCAGTCATTATATGAAGCAGCCATAAGCCTTGAAGGATAAAAAAGGAAGCGCAAGTGCAGCGACCCTTTCTAGAAGTGGCCTCAGGGAACATTCTAGAAAAGAAGAACAGACCATGTATCTGCAGAAGGACAAGTGACATTCTAGACTCTGCTTAAGTGTCGTAAACAGAGAAACAGGGAAGACACGGCTACCTCAGTCCACCGGAGTGGATGGGGAGGGGGCTGGCATCTGTGGCAATGCGAAAAGGGGCATGAAAAGGTGGGGGCAGGATCAGATAAACTCTGCTTTACTGAGGGCCTGTTAGCTTGACTTTGGCTTTGTTGACAATGTCAAACTTATGTGCGGAAAACCGCTACAAAAATAAATGTGTTCAAAGGATGAGCTTTCTAAAATTCCAGAAGCCCTGGTTCATCAAGGTTCTCTGATCAGGTAGAATCAACATAAGAAGAGAGAGAGAGAGAGAGAGAGAGAGAGAGAGAGAGAGAATTGTAGTACTTTTCACAGCAAGTAATGATTACCCTTCATAAGAATCCCAAATTTAATCCCTTCCCATGAAGCACATCTTCCTAAGAGGATTTAGTTTTAGGGCCTTGGGCAAGTACTTAATTCTTCAAGTCTCCCCTTCTTTGTCGACGTAATGAGACCGATCACCTATTTTGGCAATTAAATAACAAGTAGGTGCAAGAATCAAGGTCAGCGACTAGGCACCTAGGTGGTTAAAATATTAATTGAAGAAATCAAAGTAAGTGATCGGTACCACTAAGTTAGACAGAGTGGTACTGCAAACGGTGGTATGACTTGACTGGAGTGAACTCCTATTTGGGTCAATTTTTACTATTTAGAGTGAATGACACCTGTCAGAGAAACTATTTCAGAAGACCAAGCTGCATTATTAACCTCAGTGTTTGTCTCTCTTAATTGACAGTGAACCTTCAAGGGAGGGACTGTGGCTTATTCAGGTCTAGAGTCTATCACAGCGTCTAGTGCACAGAGGTGGATGTTTACTGAATAAAAGAATGAATGAAGATTCGTATTGGTGGGAAACTTTAGGCAGGGTGATTCCTTTGGTAGGAATGTAGCATGATCAAAAGGAGGTACATATTTAGAGTGTTCAGGAAAAGACAGGAGAGGGTGGCCTGGCTAGAGAACGGGAATCGGAGACTAATGAGTCGGCGATACACCAGAAAGGCAAGGGCCCACCTGAGCGCCTCACCTGTAAATGCTGCTTTCCTTTTCCTTTCTTTCTTTTTTTTTTGAGTTGGAGTCCCACTCTGTCGCCCAGACTGGAGTGCAGTGGCCGCTCCCAGCCACCGCAGCCTCGACCTGCTGGGCTCCGGTGATCCTTCCTCCTGAGCCTTCCAAGCAGCTGGAACTGCAGGTGCGCGCTACCACATCCAGCTAATTTTTTGATTTATTGTAGAGATAAGGTCTCGCCAAATTGCCCAGGCGGGTCTCGAACCCGTGGGCTCAGGCAATCCACTCACCTCGGCCTCCCAAAGCGCGGGATGGACAGGCTGAGCCACCGAGTCCGGCTCCTTTTCCTTTTCAAGGCCCAAGCCTCACAAGATGGTTCACTCTCTCCACTATCACCTCCTGCTCCTCTTTCGAACAAAACCACCGTTCCTGAGCTCTTTATACCAGACATAGGGCTACGCACTCTGCACTTCCTTATTTTTCTGAGTTCATCCTTTGAAGAGCTAATGCATTTACTTGGTTCAAAAACTAGAACAGTTAACAAATTATACGCTGAGATGACTTCATGTACTCTACCCCTTGACTTCATCTATCCTGTTCCTTCTCAATTTCTAAAGGCGAATTTTTGGTTCGTTTCTTGCTTATTCCCCCAGTGTTTTATTTTATGCAAATATAAGAAAGTGTGTTTCTATTTTCTTATTTGCTTACATTTTCTACCTTTACATTTTTCTACCTACATTTCTTGCATTAAAGGTAGCATACCATATGCAGGAGTGTCAGAAAACGTATACCTATTTTAAGTGATGTTATCTAGGTATCACTTTCCAAAGTTGAATTGGACTATGGTAGCAATGTGCAGTATTATGTTAGCTCAAAAGATGGCATTAATCAAATGAAGGTTAGTGGCACCATGCGACAGGCAGGACAGTCCGAGAAAATGGCAGAGGCACGGTTGTTCTTTGAGGAGCGCAAGACCATTTTGAAGCGGTGTCTGAAATTTGAGAACAGCCGGGCTCGGTGGCTCAGCCTGTAATCCCACGCTTTGGGAGGCTGAGGCGAGTGGATTGCCTGAGCCCGCGGGTTCGAGACCCGCCCGGGCAACTTGGCGAGACCTCATCTCTACAATAAATCAAAAAATCAGCCGGGCGTGGTAGCCCACGCCTGTAGTTCCAGCTACTTGGAAGGCTGAGCGGAAGGATCGCCGGAGCCCAGCAGGTCGAGGCTGCGGTGGCCGGGAGCGGCCGCTGCACTCCAGTCTGGGTGACAAAGTGAGACTCCAACTCAAAAAAAAAAAAAAATTGTGGAAATGTAGTGACAATGGAGGCATGAGTATGCAACAGAACCTCCAACACGCCGAACAATTGCACGCATCTGTGACAAGTTTGAGACACATGGTACTGAGTGTGACGTGCACAAGGAAAGATCTGGGAGGCCGCGCACAAGCAACGCGTCCTACAGCTGTTTGCTGTAGTCAGAAGTGTCTGGACGCTGATGGGAACCACTTTGAGCACCTCTTGTCATTGCAGAAGCCGAACGTGGCTTATATTCATCTTTTGTTGTTGGTCTATATTGAATATTACAATTTTAATACAGTTTTTTCCTTTCTTAAAATGTGCATGCATTTTTTGGGCACCCTCTGTATTAGTCTACATTTTGCTTTTTTCCTTTTTTTCACTTAATACACCCTGGTCCTCTCTTCCCTATCAATGTGTAAAGATCTTCGTCTTTTTAAATTAAACAGCCATGTAGTATTCTATTAGGTATTTTTAGTATAGTTTATTCAACCAGCCCCCTACTGCTGGATATTTGATCCCTATCCACCATGGAAATGGATAACCAGCAATTCTGAGAAGTTTTTGAACTTTTTAAAAACCTGCTTGTTGACGCCTTTTCTCCCTTGGTGATCTTGGCTGTTCTTAGGACTCCACGATCATGTCTGTGCCAATGACAAAGACCTCTTGCAGTGTGCATCCCTTTCCTGCTTCCAGCTTGCTTCATATTACAATGTTATCATCGCATAAACATCTCAACTATGACTCTAAAATTGATCTCATTTTCTCCTTCCACCCTCTCCTGCTTAGTGAGTTTTCCTAACAAAAAGATACAAATGGAGATGCCACACTCTGTCTCCTACTCACTAAGATGAGAAACTTTAGTGGCTTGTGATTTCTTTCCTTCCCTCACCTCTACATCCAGGGAGCAACAAACACCATTTTTTCCTTGCACAATATTTTGGGTATATGTCCTTTCTTTTTATTCTTATTGCCACAAATAATTCATTTTTTCATGTCCTTCTTATGGGGCCACTACAATCATCTAGAAAGCTTTGGAAGGAAACCCCCCACAACTTTGGTGTGTGATCATTTGTCTGCCATCAGGGGCATCCCAATGTCTTTTGAAGAAAGTTTACGTTGTTGTTTGTAATAGAGACTTGATATCCCTCTATTGATGTGTGAGCTCTTTTGGAGTAGATACCTGCTCTACTCACCATTCTACTCTTAGCACCTGCCGTGATGCTGGGCCTATGGTACGTACTCAGTCAGTAACTGTTGAATTGGTCTCTGCAATAAAATTTCAATGGGCTTTTCCAATCTTACCTCTCACTGTTCCCCCAAATGTACTTTATACCAAAGCCAGTTGGAATAATTGTCCAAATATGCCTTTTGGTTTTCATGTCTTGAATTATGCCATTTTCTCTGCTTAGAATAATCCTCTCTCTTCCCTCATTTGCCATTCTGGTCGCATACTAAAAATCTAACAGTTTCCAAGACTCGGTGCCTCTGAGAAGTGCTATCTGATTACCCGAAAAACACAGAGGCCCCAAAGAAAACAACTTCCTCAGTAGAGGAAATGAAAACACAATCCTGGTGTCTCAGCTCTCCTGAGCCTAGAAACAGTAGAAGCTCTTAAGACTGAGAATTTCCAATTTTACTTCTTAGTGAGCCAGAGGATCTGCCCTAGGAAGCTAAAATGATACTTGCCTTACGATTTTATTGGGGAATAAGGAAGATCCCAAGGAATGATAGATACAGCAAACATGTATAAAAGCACAACGTCTTACATACTTTTGTGAAGTAGATAGTGCACTTATATTTAATTAACTAAACATGTATCAATCTCCTGTCTTTACTCTACACCAGCCAGTGTGCTACAAATAGTATGGTCTCTTCCCTCAAAGGGCTGAGAAAGAGAGAGCTATGGTCACCGATTTAGCCTCCATAAATGCAAAATGATGTCACCTACTCCCACAAAGAAAAAAGAGTGACGATCCTGGATATGGTTTACTTTTCTAACAGCTTGCTATATAACTTTGGCTAAGTCCCTCGAGCAATTTGGTCTTTAGATTTCCTAGGCTGTTCACAGAACTTCCTTCTTCGATTATTACGCCTTGTTCTGTGTCTCAGGTTGCAACTTTTATTACAGCAGTGGAGAGAGACCTTCCCTTGAAAACTGGCTGCCCCTGTTTTTTTTTGCCCTTCCCTTAACTCAGCTCCACTGGCCTGGATATGTCTTTTGTGTTACATGTTAATGCTTCAATAAACTCAGAGGTCAAATCTATAAAGCCAAGATCTTGACCAATTGTGGTCATCAAAGCAATTTTTACAAAAGGGTCATCATTCAAGTTCTAGTAATTCAGGCAAATTCCATTTTGGGTATATTTCATGCTGCATTTCTGAATTCCCACTGCAATTTCTACTGAATCTCATCATGAGCATGCTTGTTTGGTTCCACCTCCACCCCCTTGCTTTATCCTAAGAGTTGGTGACAGGCAACAAGCCTAAAATATTCGCTTTTGTTTCACTGGGGAGAGAGGCTGCATGTGTACCCTGAATGAAACCCTCTGCTAGAATTTTCCAGGAATACGCTAAGGATGAAATGGTGGAGAAGTTTTCAAGAACTTTATATTTATGGGATGATCTGAAACAATTCAAATCAGAAGGCAAGTGTTTATTAACATTCCACTACATTTCACTACTATGTTACACTGATGGGATACAGGTAGTTCTGGCATGATCCCGCTGAAAATATGCCCACTGATTTTGCTTCTAGAAATCTAACTAGATCATTAGAGAGATGGCACAGAGATTTTAGAGACCGGAACCCGTTTTCTTTAGGTCCACACTTCAATCTCAACATAACTACTCCCATAGAATCATATATGACCAACACATCTCTATGCTTTGGATGGCAGCTTTTGCAATTATTTTTAATGAGTATGCTTTTTACTTAATGATCCAAATGGTTTGGAAGTAAAATCAAGCCAATTGCCTCAATTTCAACTATGAGGAATCCATTAGTTGAAAAAGTATCTGAAAAAAAATTCAAGATTTATCTGGCATGACCTTTTAGTCTCCCATCATTTCCTACAAATGTGCTCCTGTGCTCAAACTGTATTTGTAGTAAGTTAATAGAAAAATAATGAATACTTAGTTTAACTAATAATGATAATACTTTCTTAATAACGTATGCATATTTGCAGGAACAGAGGGATCTATTTCAGATATATTTTATTCTTTTAGATTAGAAAATGTAGTTTATTTATAAAGTAAATTAGAGAGAGAGAGAGAGAGAGAGAGGACATTCACCTCACCGAGGTTGGCGAGGGGGCCAAAGCGAGGAAGCATGGCGACAGCCATAGCACAAAGAGCCTATGGCCTCACCAGAGTCCAGCAAGGCAATGGCCGTGATGGCTTGGCAATGGCTGGAAATATTTTAGAAGTCAGTAAGGTTAAAAAAAAGAAGTCAGTAAGGTTCAGGAGACGGTTCTTCAGTGGGAAAGAGAGAGTTTTTCACTACATCTTTCTTATGAAGCCATTTCTTAATACATCCCAAAAGGGATTGCTTTTTTACAGTACATCTCATTTTTTTAAATGCCGATAAAGATCTTTAGTTCTATCTATAATTCTCAGGCTTCCATTATAGTCTAGCTACAGTTTATCAGTATTAATTAAAGCATATACTAGGGGAAAGTTTTTCAATTCGACCTTGAAAAATCGTTTGGTTGCTCTGAAAGAAACAAACTTGATAAATACTTGCTTCTTCCTTTCATAAACATGGCAGTCAACCTAATCTAAGTCACCAAAAGAGCAGGTAAAATTATTTTCAGTGACATTATGGCACTGGTCTTTTTAAAGCAAGATTGGGAAGAAGGCAAAGCAACTATTTGGCACGCTTCTCTTTTTCTTTCCTAACCCACTCTAACTTTCTGCTTCACTGAGCTTCCTCCTTATAAAGAAGTGTACTAATGAAGGCCCCACTTTGGGAAAAACAAACAAACAAACAAACAGACAAAAACACCTGTGATTGAAAGGGTTCTTAACTACCCTTGCATCTATCCACCCATCCAATTGACCATCCATCAGACGCTTGACTTGGATCCCAGGCCAGTGTCGTCCACTGTGGACATCCATTCTCTGCTTGATTCTTTCCAGTGCTATGAGGCTCGTACAAGCCAAGCAGCCAGCTCATTTCTGACATGGTAATAAAGTCACCTTATTGAAAGGTAACCAACAAGTCGTTTTGATAAGTTGTCAGTCTTTTATTCTTCTTGTTATTTTATTTTCCATTGCTTTTTTTTTCAACCACTAGGAGAGTAGGATATTACAAACAAAAGGCAATTTCATATGTAAAGGTCTTTTAAGACTGGACAAAATAAAGGATGATGCTGAGAGCTGACATTTTTCTGTCTGACTTGGAGCAGGTGAGAGATTTCTCTACAAGTGACATGGTCCTGACAAGCCAATCCAGTAATCCTCAGATTGGGCCAAGCTTTGCAACTTGGGGCCCACAGATATGTTTTGTTTGGCCAGCGCAATATTTTAAAAATAATGCAGTTGCCAAATTTTAAAAATGAGACTATTTTACACAACATTTAAGTTTGGTTTAACAAAAAGAGGGTGCTTCGTGATTTTCGTGATTTTTCTTCTTAGCTTAAAAAAATATTTTTAGTGATTACCATCTCTTATGGTGAAAAAAAACATTTCCTGGCATTAAATAATTCCTCCATTTAACTTCAGTGGTTTTTCTTCTGTTAAATAATTTAAATTTAAAACTTCTTTAAAATAAAAAGTATATGTTATGTCTTATAACTTTTTTTCTTTCTCTCCATCTATTCACTCATTCATCTATCATTTCACCTAGAGAGATGTCTAGATTTGTGTTAACCAAAGGATAATGGTGATTATTTCTGGGTGATAAGATTTTAGATGACTTTTGTATTTTGCTGAGTTAATTAAGCTTTTAATATTCAACATATATCATTTCTATATCACAACAGTCCTCATGATTTTAAAAAGTCCTTTAAAATTAAAATAAGTCTCTCTTATCTTTTGAATGGAAACTTTAATGGATATCATTAAGTGAAATCTAAATTATTGGTGAATTTCATTTTTCAGATCAAAAGGAAGGTTTTAAAGTCTGAGCTTCCCTTTTGAATAACCTCTTCCCTTGATACCAATCTGTAAGTATTTAACTCATTTTAACAATGTAGAAATATATGCATTTTATTTTTTAAATTGGTCAGTATTACTTAGACATATAGGTCAAAGTATAAAAAAATTCCACTATCAAATCCTGACATAGATATACTGGATTAAATTTTATAGTAAAATATAGTAAGATAATATTCTTACACAGACACTTAAAAATCACATGCAGATTTCCATTTCTGGAAATATGGCAGCCTAGAATACTAAAAAGTATTTTGCAAGAGAACACCTGGACATGGTAGAAAAATTGATAAGCTTACTATTTACAGGCATAGTTAAACTTGCAAGATAGTAAAAAAAATTCTCCAAGGTCCCAAAGCAAGAGATAGCTGAAAACAAAAGTATTAAAGTAACACTGATTCTAAGCTGTCTTATTTGTTGATCTTGACAGTCGAGAGATGTGGGTTTCCAGTTCCATCCATGTTGCCGCAGAGGACATAATTTTGTTCTTCTTCATAGCTGTGGAATATTCAGTCGTGTATTTGTACCACATTTTCTTTATCCAGTCCACTTTTGATGGGCATCTGGGTTGGTTCCATGTCTTTGCTATTGTGAATAGTGCTGTAATGAACATACATGCGCAGGTATCTAAGGTAGACCAAGTTATGTTCCATCTTCTAAGTGAACTATCACAGAAACAAAACAACAGAATACTGCATGTTCTCACTTATAAGGGAGCCCTAAACATTGGGTAGGCAAACACAAAGGCAGGAATAATTTAGGCTGGACACTGCTAATGGGGGAGGGGATGGAGGGAAGACAAGGGGCATGCGATCACTCACTGGGTATCGTATCCACTCACGGGGGAGGGAGGGCTCAAATCTCACCTGCACACAATTTACTTATGTAGCAAATCTTCACTATATCCCACAATTCTAAAATTTAAAAAAAGATGTAGGTTTCATGACCCACGTCAACACAGACGATAAGGCATTGGGCTTGCCTAAGTTTAAGGGGAATATAAACTGAGATCCGTGAGATCCCTGCATGCAAGCTCAAACCTTCAAAGAGCTAGGCCTTCCATAAAAAAGCAGATGACCAGAAACCTTGTCAGTCTCAGCCTGGGTACTGTTTGTGGAAGAGAGAGATCTCTGTGGTGAACTGAACCAGAACAAAAATAAAGCATATCACAACTTGTAAAATGCAACCAAAGCAGTATTTGGAAATCGGTAATCTTAAATACTTCTATTAGAAAAGAAGAAAGCTGAAAGTTAATGAGCAAAGCATCTGTCTCTGTTCCCCATAAAACAAAGATTAAGGCAAAGATTATGTGCCGATGCTTTATTTGAGAGGTCCCAGGGCAGAAAGAATGAGAGAAAAGGGAAATGAGACGGAACAGGAGGAGAAGTGAAAGAAAGTCCACGTGCTGGTTGTTGCTTTATGAGAAGCCTTGACAAGCCCCAGCTTGTTCTTTGGCTGGTGTGCCCATTTGGTCACTGTCCTTTGTCTCCAGAAAAGCTATACAGAGAAACAGTGCTCAGAAGAGAGCCCTGAGGAAGCACCCTTTGAGTATGCAGAAGAACATGCCTGCAGGAGAGGTATAAAATTCCACCTGAATCTTTTTTTAAAAAATTACTTATTTTAATTTCACTTACTATTTATTTTATTTTATTGACAGTGTCTCCCTCTCTTCCCCAGGCTGGAGTGCAGTGGCACAATCATAGCTCATTGGAACCTCAAACTCCTGGGCTTAAGTCATCCTCCTGCCTCACCCTCTCGAGTAGCGAGGACTACGGGTGCACACAGCCATGCCTGGGTAATCCCACTTGGATTTTCTTCCCTATATTTCTTTTTTTTTTTGAGTAGGAGTCTCACTCTGTTGCCCAGGCTGGAGTGCAGCGGCATGCTCACGGCTACCCCAGCTTCGACCTGCTGGGCTCAGGCGATCCTTAGGTCTCAGCCTTCCAAGTAGCTGGAACTCCAGGCGCACACTATGACGCCCAGCTAATTTTTTCAAACATTTATTGTAGAGAAGAGGTCTCACCAAGTTGCCTGGGCTGGTCTCGAACCCGCGGGGTCAGGCAATCCACTCGCCTTGGCCTCCCAAAGTGCTAGGATTACAGGCTGAGTCACCAACTTGGGCCCCTATATTTCTTGTGAACTAAAAACCTGAACAAATGTGTGTCACCTTCAAGGAACTGGAGAAAACTCTCTGAAACCGGGGAAGAGAACTGGGGGGGAACCCTCTTCCCCAAGAGAAGGGACACACTTGCTGGGTTCTGAACTAGATATAGACTGGGAACAAGGCAGATCACTGGGAGACTCCTCCCCTGAGATCCAAGGATGCAGTGCCTGCCAAGGGCAGAGAACATCAGAGCACACCCATGTCTTGCCCCCTGGAACCAGTCTAACAAACACTGAGCGGCAAGCAACAGTGTCTATGGCAGGGAGAAGGGCAAAAGCAAGAGGCTAGATGCTCATTGTGTGTGTGTGTGTGTGTGTGTGTGTGTGTGTGTGTGTGTGTGTGTGTGCTGGGTATGTACATGTGTTGCAATACCTAACATACTGAAGCATCCAGGCTAGAGCAAGGTGCCTGACCACACGAACACTGGAGTGGACACTGGCCCGCCCCACAGCCCCATGGGTATCCCAACGCCCATGGGCTGTCCCTCCGCTTGTCCAGTTGGCCCATCTTGTACAAAGTGAAGACCTGAAGCTGAAGATAGAGCGGGCACTGAGAAAGTCCTAGATGAGCCAGTCTCCATCCCATAGGAGTTTGAAGCTAACTCTCACTCTTTACAAAAACCTAACTCAAATGTGTCATAGACCCACATGTAAAATCTAAAACTATAAACCATCTAGAAGAAAATTTAGTGGAATATCCTTGTGATCTGGAGTTAGTCAAAGATTCTGGAGTTGGTCAAAGATTTCTTAGATATGACTCCAAAACCATGATCCATAAGACAAAAAATAATAAAAATGAAGAACTTCCGCTCTTTAAAAAATCTCTGCTAAGAGAATGAAAGCCAAGCTACATACTAGGAGAAAAATATTTGCAAATCATATGTCTGATAAATTCTGTATCCAGAATATATAAAACCCCCAAACTCAACAATAAAAGAAAGAGAACCCAATGAAAACAGGGGCAAAATGTTTGAATACATACTTCACCAAAAAAGATATACAAATGTTAAATAAGTAAATAAAAAGATGCTCACCATTATTAGTCTTAGGAAAATGCAAATTAAAGCAACCATGTGATACCACTGTGCATGTATTAGAATGGTTAAAAACAAAACAAATGAAAATAAAAACAAAAACAGCCCAGACAATTCAATATACTGGATTGTTCACACGTTGCTTACAAGTATGCAAAATGATAGAGCCACTTTGGAAAACAGTTTGGCAGTTTTTAATAAAGTTAAACATATGCTTATCATGTGACCCAGAAATGTACTTACAGGTGTTTCCCTAAATTAAAAAAAAAATTTTGTTCATACAGAAACATGTATGTGAATGTTTATAATGACTTTAGTCATAAAAGACACAAACTAGAAACAACACCCATCCGGTGGGAAGTGATAAACTGTGGTATACCCACACAAGGCAAAAAGAAAGAATGTTCACCCAACAACATGATGAATCTCAAATGCATTATGCTGAGTAAAAGAAGCTTGACTCAAAAGGCTGCAAACTGTATGACTCCATTTATGTGACATTCTTACAACACTACACAGACAAAATAATCAGTGGTTGCTAGGGATGGGAGAGAGTGGAGAGAAGATTTGACTATGAGACATGGAAAAATATCTGTAGGTAATGAAACTTCTCCATATCTTGTTTATAATCTTAGCATGTGATTGTATACATTTGTCATAACTCACAGGACTTGAGAGTACAAAGATGAATTTTATTCAATGTAAAATTTTGAAAATGGAATAATATTAAGTAAAAAAGAACTCCTTGGTAAGTCTATCAAAAGACAACCATACTTACTTTTTTTTGTCTTTAATATTTTCTAAAATCATTTTAAAAAATCTACACTGGCCAGGCTCAGTGGCTCAGCCTGTAATCCCGCACTTTGGGAGGCTGAGGTGAGTGGATTGCCTGAGCCCGCGGGTTCGAGACCCGCCTGGGCAAGCGAGACCTCATCTCTACAATAAATCAAAAAATTAGCCGGGCGTGGTAGCGCACGCCTGTAGTTCCAGCTGCTTGGAAGGCTGAGGCGGAAGGATCGCCGGAGCCCAGCAGGTCGAGGCTGCGGTGGCCGGGAGCGGCCATTGCACTCCAGTCTGGGTGACAGAGTGAAACTCCAATTCAAAAAAAAAAAAAAAAAAAAATCTACACTGGTTACTTCCCACATAGGAAAAACAGACCTAGAAAATTTTACAGATGAATTTTACCAAACATTCAAGGAATTGACGATTTAAATATCTTAAAGCATCCTGTGTAGAAAAAGGGGCAAATTTTCTCAGATCATTTTATATGACTAATATATTTTTGATACAAAATCAGGCAAGAAGATTATATCAGAAAAGAAATTATGGTTCAATTGCACTTGGAAAGCCAGGGGGAAGAATCCTAATTAACATGCTAACAAACTGAATTATGAAGTACATCTTAGATATACCATTATTAGGGGTTTATCTCAGGAATGATTTAATATTAGAAAAATATTTTGTCAGAAAAATGTATTAATATGATTAACACAATAAAAGGGAAAGCCATGTCCATCTGAAAAGAAGAAGAAAAACCTTAATAAAACTCAACATCCACTAATGACAACACCTTTTAGCAAACAAAGAACAAGAAGAGACAGTC
>CAUYQG010047369.1:0-15884 GCA_963574415.1 Tarsius wallacei | reverse complement strand
GGATTGCCTGAGCCCGCGGGTTCGAGACCCGCCTGGGCAACTTGGCGAGACCTCATCTCTACAATAAATCAAAAAATCAGCTGGGCGTGGTAGCACGTGCCTGTAGTTCCAGCTACTTGGAAGGCTGAGGCGGAAGGATCGCTGGAGCCCAGCAGGTCGAGGCTGCGGTGGCCGGGAGCAGCCACTGCACTCCAGTCTGGGCGACAGAGTGAGACTCCAACTCAAAAAAAAAAAAAAAGAAAGCCATCTGGATCTTCCAAGATAGGACCAGTTGTCCCTCTTCTTTGCTCAAGAAACAAATACTTATGGCGTGTCTTCTCATATCTCTTACAAGCTGTTCAGTATGTCAGTAAAAGATGATTCATCCTGTGCTTGGTGCTAGCCTGTTATGGTGTGAATGGACCAAGGCCCTGGCATTATGAAGCACCCCTTCTAGACTTTTGCAAACGCCTCCTCTAAGGCCCGCATTCCCTCTAGCTTAGTTCTTAGTGGCTGGGGAGTACAAGGACAAGGTGGTCTTCCTCCCTGCGATTGGCACTGAGCCCAGCACAGAGCAGGAGTGTCATTGCTGAATAAAGGAAGTTTGGTCTGAACGATTTTCTAGGACCCCCTCCTGTATTGGACCATTCTAGCTGTAAAAAATGACAGAGAGGATCTGAGACCCAGAGAGAGAAGTGGCTTTCCCCAGGCCAGACAACCAAGTATTGACCCAGCCAGACCTAGAGCCCTAGGGGGCTGGATTGAACATTGCTCCCCCACAAAGGGAGTATCCAGCCAGAACCTCAATATGTAGGCTTATTTGGAAGAAAGGTCTGTGCAGATGTAATTAAAGTGAGGGTCTCAAGATGAGATTATCCTGGCTTACTGTGGGCCCTAAATCAAACAAGTGTGCTTGTAAGACAGTGTTCCCCTTTTTGGCATCAGGGAAAAGTTTTGTGGAAGACAATAGTTCCACGGACCAGGGTGGGGGATGGTTTCAAGATGATTCAAGCACATTACATTTATTGTGCACTTTATTTCTATTACTATTACATTGTAATATATAAGGAAATAATCATGCAGCTCGCCATAATGCAGAATCAGTGGGAGCCCTGAGCTTGTTTCTCTGCAACTAGATGGTCCTATCTGGGAGTGATGGGAGACACTGACACCCACGGTGTGCTGCTAATGTCCACCCAACTCCGTAACCTTGTTTTGGTTGCTGTCACTGCAGAAAACCCCACTTCACAAAGATAGGATGTTGGAAGTGAAAACAGGCTTTCCAGCGCTGATCTGACAGGAGGTGGAGCTCAGGTGGTAATGCAGGTGATGGGGAGCGTTTGTAAACATAGATGAAGCTTCACTTGCTCACCTGCCGCTCACCTTCTGTTGTGCGTCTGTTTCTTGTTTTTCTGTTGTTTTTTTTTTTGAGTTGGAGTCTCACTCTGTCGCCCAGACTGGAGTGCAGTGGCCGCTCCCGGCCACCATAGCCTCAACCTGCTGGGCTCCGGCGATCCTTCCGCCTCAGCCTTCCGAGTAGCTGGAACTACAGGCGCGCGCTACCACGCCCGGCTGATTTTTTGATTTATTGTAGAGATGAGGTCTCGCTTGCCCAGGCAGGTCTCGAACCCACGAGCTCAGGCAATCCACTCACCTCAGCCTCCCAAAGGCGCGGGATTACAGGCTGAGCCACCGAGCCCGGCTATGCGTCTGTTTCTTAACATGCCATGGACTGGTACTGGTGGCCCGGGAATTTGGGATCCCTGTTGTAAGATACCTAAAAGGAGGAGACACACACACACAGGAGAAGGTGATGCAAGGGTAGGGAGAGATGCACCTATAAGCTGGGCCACCAAGGGTGGACAGGCAGTCACCAGAAGCTGAGAGAGAGGCATCAAATGTATTATCCCTCAGAGCCTCCAGAGGGAACCAACCCAGCCAACACCTCGACTTCAGACTCTAGCCTCCAGAACTGTGAGGGGATACATGTCTGTTGTTTGAGGCCCCCAGTTTGTGTTCATTTGTTACTGCAGCCCAAGAAAATGAAAGCAAGCCTCTCCCAGCTCCCGCTCACGTTTCTGCAGCACCACATCTCAGCCTTGGGGCAGTGTCAAGTCTGTCAGATCGTGAACACGATTTATTTTCCTCTAAAAGATAATGACTGCAGAAGATACCAAACTGTTTATACATGTGTTAAAACCACGTATCAGCACATTAAGTGCAGAAGCATCAACAAGAAGGTTCCAACCCACCAAGCTGCAACGGGCCATCCCACGCATGCATCAGTGACTGAGCAGGCTTAATAGGCCCTGCTAAACTGGGTGGAAACCACACGCGTGAGAGCAGAAAGAACCCAGAGAATGAGTTTCAGATGCCTTCATGACTCCCGCTTCCCAGCTGTCGGAGCAGAAGAGAAAATCTACATTGTCTTATGCAAGCATCCAACCAGCATGTTCCACAGAAAATTCTTCAACTTTCACTCCGGGAGGAAAAACTGGTCACTTCTCATGTAGAGTATGACAGGTCCTGACATAGAAGAAAAGAAAGTTACAAAATGCAAAAAGGAAGAGAAATGCAGTTTATTAGGGTTCTATTGTGTGTCTCATACAGGGATGGGCAAGTTATAAACCCATTTTATTTAACCCACACAAAAACCATGGAGAGTGGGATGATTTTCAAAGCCCAGCCTGTGCCTGCTCCACAAATATCTGCTGCAAGAGCACCCATTTTACAGATGAGGAAAGCAAGGTTTAGAGGAGTTAGGTGGCTCAACCCAAGCCTGTGGTCAAAGTATCTCTGACTTTCAGATCAGACAACCAGGGCCTGATCCCAGCTCTGCCGCTTGACTGCAGGGTGGCTCTGGACAGGTTGGCTTCCCGCCCTCAGTCTTCGCATCTGCACGTGGGAACAATAGCATCTACCCGCAGAGTTGTTTCAGGATTGCACGCAGTGACTTGGGTTGAGCCCACAACATGGTCCTGGTACAGAGAAGGGGCTCAGGGGGTGGTAGGGAGATTGTTAGTTCTGGCTACAACCATGATTTGAACTTAGGTCTGTCTGAGGCAAAGTTGGACCTGGTCTAGCACAAATTAGACACATGCGCCTAAAGCCCCAGATGCTTGAACCCAGCCTGCCTGGGTCCTGATGGTCGGCTCTTCTCCACCTGCTTTGACATTGAACAAGTACCCCTCCCTGGCACACAGTCCTGCCCTGGTTTATCCTTCTAGTTATTTCCAAGCTCTTCCACTTGAGCTGTATGATGCAGCCAATCCAAGTGATGTGTCACTAGTGTCACAGGCAAAATGGGATATTGTATGGAGCGGAGACACAATAGAACCTCAATAAACCTCACAGGGGAAAGACAGAAGAATCATAGCACAGACCCTATGAATTGGAATCTCACTCTGTTGCCCAGGCTGAAGTGCAGTGACACGCTCATGACTATCACAGCCTTGACCTGCTGGGCTCAGGCGATCCTTCCACCTCAGCCATCTAAGTAGCTGTAACTACAGGCAATGTACCATACCTGGCTAATTTTTTTTTTACTGTAGAGATGAGGTCTTGTCAAGTTGCCCAGGCTGGTTTCAAACCCCTGAACTCAAGCACTCCTCCTGCCTCTGGCTCCCAAAGTGCTGGGATTACTGGTGTGAGCCTGCACTTGGTGAGAATTAGTTTCTTGATTTTTATTGGACTCTAGTAGAAATTAACGTCTAAACATAGGACACAGGTGACCATGTGACCTGCTCTTCCCATTGTGAAATGGATATTGCCTGACCCACCCAGCCATGACCTTGGGTATATACAACAGCAATTTCACATCAAGGGGAAATGGCATATAATGACCTGGGCATAGGCAGGACCAGAAAGCACAAGTAAGTTGCACGAGCAGGTAGCCGAAATTTCTTCAACATTGCATCCTGCTTCATTGCCTCCTGTCCCTCCAATCCTAGTCTGTGACCTCATGGGAAATGTCTTATAACCATTTTACTGAGAAAGAACAAACTCAAGACTGGTTTATGGATGGATGAATCTTCATGATAGCATCAAACAGTGGAAGGCTGGTAACATAACAGCCCCACTCAGGTGTGATCCTGAAGAACAGTGAAGAAAATTCTTCCAGTCAGGCAGCACTCTGAGTGTTACACTTGGTTGTCCACTTCATCTGAGCCCGAAATATGGATCTACATTGATTCATAAGCAGTTGCTAATGGTTTGGCTGGATGATCAGTGGGTTGGAACAGATAGATCTGTGACAAGGTATGGGATGGACTTCCCAGAAGCATCCTGGACCATGAAGATATTGTGCCTCATATCACGAAAGGACATCACTACAGAGAAAGCTCTAAATATGTAGCTGGCCCAAACGACGTGTTTGGTGATGTCAGTCACCCTCTTTCTTCAGTCACCCCAGTGCTTGTTCAATGGGCTGATTAGCACAGTGGTCCTACTGGCAGGAAAGAAGGCTGTATATGGGTTTAATATGAAGGATTCCCCTTACCCAAGGATTATCTGACTAGCTCAACTACTGAATGCCTAGTCTGCCAACAGCAAAGACAAACACTGATCCCCAATTATGATACCTTTGCCCAGGGGAAGCAGCCAGATCCCTGGTGGCAGGTTGGTTACATTGGACCACTGCCATAAGGGAGGGGCAGAGATTCAACCTCACAGGGGAAAGACATATCTTCTGGATATGAATTTGCCTTCCTTACTTATTATGCTTCTGTGAGCACCAACATTCTTGAACTCACTGAATGTTCTATCCACCATCATGGTTCTGAACAGTATTGCCTCTGATCAAGAAACTCATTTCACAGGAAAGAAAGTTCAACAATAGGTTTGTGCCCATGGAATTATCTGGTATTTGCGCACAAGCTACCACCCAGCCTGTGCAATAGAAAGGTCAAACAGTTGACTGGAGATTCAATATGATACTACTTGAGAGGTGACATCCTGAAAGAACGAGGTTCTATTACTACATTAAAGAATGTAGGCTTGGCTTGGTGGCTCAGCCTGCAACCCCAGCACTTTGGGAGGCCGAGGCGAGTGGACTGCCTGAGACTGTGGGTTTGAGACCAACCCGGGCTACTTGATGAGACCTCATCTCTGCAATAAATCAAAAATTAGCTGGGCATGGTAGCGCACACCTGTAGTTCTGGCTACTTGGAAGGCTGAGGCAGAAGGATCGCCAGAGCCCAACAGGTCCGATGCTGGAGTGGCGGTGAGTGTGCCACTGCACTCCAGCCTGGGCGACGGAGTGAGACTCCAACTCAAAAAAAAATTAAAAAAAGAATGTACTATGTGTTCGGACTCAGGGACTATCGTGTGGTTCTGTCCTCTCCTAACCAGAACACATGGGTCCTGGAATCCAAAGGTGAACTGGAAGTAGGGGGACTCTCATGAGTCCCCCTAATAACCCAGTATATTAATTTGCTCAGGCTTCCATAATAAAATATCACAGCCAAAGAGGCTTAAACAGCAGAAATATATATTCTCACAATTCTGAAGACTGGAAGTCCAAGTTCAAAGTGAAAGCAGGGCCAGTTTCTAGTGAGGCCTCTCTCCTCAGCATGCAGATGGACCCTTCTCCTTATGTCCTCACGTGGCCTTCCCTCCATGTGGACACATGGGGTGGGGGGAGGGCGTGCCCTGGTATAACTTCCTCATCTTTAGGAAAACAACATCCAGTTGGATTAAAGCCTGCCCATGTGACCTCATTCAGCCTTCATTGCCTCTTTAAAGGCTCGGTGCCCACAAATGGTCACACAAGGGTTAGGGCTTCAACATATGGATTTTGGACAATCAGTCCTTAACACCTACTCACAGAATATTTCTTTTCCTTTCTGACAACTTTGGACTTTGCTTGTCTGTTTTCTAATTTGTTCATTTAATTTCTTTGGTGTACGGCCTACATACACGCAGAATAATAACAAAATGATTCAAATATATAATTAGTCAATAATTTGGCACATATTAGTGGTTCATGCCCAAATATCGTTTCACCTGTACTGGATTTTGAACCTTAAGATGTGGCGATCATGGAGCTTCTGCGTGAACATTCTCTGGGTTCTTGTCCTGACCGCAACACGACAACAGATTCCAGCTGAGATGAGGGTGCAGATGTGTGTTGTTGGAAACTACCAATTGCTTAATTCTGGAAGTTGAGTCAAAAAGGTTCTTTTTCCCAGATTAGGCATTTGGAGAAAGAGTAAGAAAAACATATTTAATTAACTGTGCAATTTCTCCTTACATACTCATACGTGTCAGGTAGTTTTAGAGCATTGTTCTAACTCAGTCACTACCTCTGAGTGTGAGTTAAAACTGCCAACAGACACATCATTCGTTGTCTTATATATTTATGCCTGTGGGCCAGTACAGTTTTCAGTGACCTTGAACACAACTGAATACTCTTCCATCTCAGAAGATGAATAGAATGAGTGTATGGGAATTTTTTTCCAACATCAAACAACTAAATTGTTCTAAGCCCAGTATTAAATTGATTTGATAAAAATGATGCTTGTATCTAGAATAAATAACTTGAGAAAATACTTCCTAAATTATTCAGTGAAATTTTACAAAAAGATCCTAATTCAGAGATCTCTTGATTAAGACACGGAGGGAATCATCTTTACTACTGGAGACCTAAGTATTTTTAAGGGAATGAAAAGTATTTGTGAATTAGTTGAAGTATCAAGAAAAGATTCATATGAAACCAGTTTAATGCCCCCTCATAGATGTCATAAAGTTGTTTGCCAAGGGGAGATGTTTTGATCGTGTTCCATTACATTGGAAGATGAAATTGTCACCTGTCTATTTGGGGCTTTTTATGCCACTAAATCAACAGTAATAAAAGAGGTTACTATACTGATTAGAGTGATTAAGTCCAATTACCATGGGGAAATTGGCTGTTTGCTACACACTTGAGGGAGCAGAGGGCTGTGCCTGGAATCTTGGGCATTCTCTGGGTCACTTCTGTGTTCTTCCCTGTCCCATAGTAAAGGTGCATGGCAAATACAGCATTCAAGAAAGGCAGGACCATTGAGGACACACACCCTTAAGGAATGACCACTTGGGTTACTCTGTCAGATAAAGAACCCTGCCCAACCAAGGTCCTGGTCAAGGGCCAAGAAAATATGAAAAGGGTAGCAGAAGAAGAAAGTCACAAATACCAACCATGTGCTTATGACTAGTTGCAAAAAAGAGAACCACAGGAGCTCTGTATATTTTCTCTTTGCACTTTTGTGAATATATTTATGTGAATAACTTGACTATATCCTTTCCCTCTCATTTCATTTTTAAGTAGTTGGAGGCTAACCTTGCAATTTAGCCTTTAGGTAACTGGACCTCAGAGGTGCTGTGACTGAATTTAGGGAGTGATGAATAGAGTCAGCAATGGAAACACTAATGGCAGGATTCTGTCTCCGTGTTTTGGTGAAAGAAAATTTCTTCATATATACGAAGGAGAGCTGCATTTTCTTAGATGGAAACATGAGTTTCCATACGTGTGGGGAAATCCACATATGTGTACAAATGCATTTGCATGTTGAGTAGGCACAAAGGTGGGCTGACCAGAAGACGATGTGCTGCCACTCAGCTCCACGTCCCCCTTTTGCTCCGTATGTTGATACTGGAGCTGGACCCTGTAAACATCTCTCCTTCACCTCAATATTGCTCTTTCCAAACGTACGGCACTGAAGAGGCACTGCTGCACTGCAGCAAAGGAGGGAGCTCCTCTTCCTGGTTACCTTTCCTGAGATCATCAGCAATATATGGATGACCAGTGGTGTTCACCAAGGTTCTCTGGCATGGCCAGTGGTGTTTACCAAGTGTCTCTGGGATGACCACTCGTGTTCACCAAGGGTCCCTGGGATGACCAGTGGTGTTCACCAAGGGTCGCTGGGATGGCCAGTGGCGTTCACCAGGGGTCTCTGGGATAAGCTGTGGTGTTTACCAAGGGTCTCTGGGACAACTGCTGGTGTTTACCAAGGGTCTCTGGGATAGCCAGTGATGTTCACCAAGGGTCCCTGGGATGACTAGTGGTGTTTATCAGGGGTCTCTGGGATGACTGCTCGTATTCACCAAGAGTCACTGGGATGAACAGTGGCGTTCACCAAGGGTTTCTGGCACCCCAGTGACCACAGACTATGGACCTCTACGGTCTTCCACACCTTCTAGCAAGAGTCTCATGCACCTGGCTGGCTGGTCTTACAAACTATCTCTGATCTGCACCTGCTGGCACATTCTGATGCCAGAGGCATGCTATGTGTTCCTGTGCAGTCAGTCCTCCTAGTGACATCCAAACCATAACCTTGGCGGTGGTGAGTCTTCCTCTAGTTCTTAGTTCCCTTCTTGTTCTCTCTTCCCCTGCACTAGAGGTAGTAGCTGCTGCCTGCATTTGCTGTACCTGTATTCCAGAGAGTCTTCTTTTATTCCTGCTGGAATCTAACCACCTTTTATACACTCATCATTCTTTACACTACATTTTCCCTATTCAAATTACCAGTTGGGGTTCTGTCTTCTGACTGGACCGTGACAAATTCACGGTGGGATTTAGGGGAGCAATGGAGCGAGGGGGTAGGTAACGCAGAGTTTGACCTCAAACAGACGGAGGACTACTTATTCAGTCAACACAGTTGATAAGGGGACCTCCATGGTGTCTCCCCTGAACAGGGATTTGAGGACACAGCAGTGAACCAGAACAATGGAATCCCTGCTGTCATGGGGTTTACAGTAAAGCAGGGTATGGGAAAGCCTGCTCCCCTGTTAATTATCTGCATTGTTTTGAGGTGGCACTTCAACTCTGAGACTTTGAGTGTCCTCATCTGGAACATGTGAATGATAATAGTAACAGAGTTGTTGTAAGAAGGTAAATGGGAATAAAAGCCTACACAGATGTTGTCAATTCACGACAGGGCTACATCTCAATAAACCCATTCTAAGTTGAAGATAGAGTAAGTTGGAAATATATTTAATACACCTAAACTACCAAATATCACAGCTTAGCCTAGGCTGCCCCAAACGTGCTCACAACACTTACACTACTGTACAGTTAGGCAGAATTATCTAACACAGCACTCATTTTGTAATAAAATGTTGAATATCTCATGTAATTTGTTGAACACTGTACTAAAATTTAAAAACAAAATTGTTGTGTGAGTACTCGAAGTACAACTTTTACCAAATGTGCATCACTTTTGCACCATTATGAAGTAAAAAAAAAATCGTAAGTCAAACCATTGCAAGTTGGGGACCATTTGTAAATGGTTTAGGACTGTGCGTGGCATAAAACACTGAATCACGCCCACTTATTTGTATTAATAAAACAAAAGAAGACAATGAAAGAGAGCACACAGTGCCGCCTCCCCTCTTTACAGAGAAAACTGGTCCAGAGAGGTGAAGGTCACACAGTAAACCTGTGGCAGACTTGGTCCTAGAATCCAAGTGTTCCAGTGCATAGCCAAGCACCCTTCCTACCACCAGTACCATTAGGTGTGGATTCCAGCTCTGCCCCGCAGATTGTCCTGGCTCAGTGGAAAGAGGGAGCTACAATAAACTGGACCTCACCTGAGTGAGGTTGAGCTGCTTCCTGAGTCAGGGGAGTGGCGGGGGACACAGGGGCCTGCTGATACTGCTGCCACTGGCAGGCATTTAACAGGCCCAATAGGGCCTCTGGGCACACTTGCCTCCTGAGTTGCCTGGCCTGCTGGTGAGCAAGGCTTGAAGACTGTGATGCTTCATCCCAGAGATGCTGAGAGCATCACTGATCAGGAGAGCTCCGCTGGGCTGGGCCTTAGGAAGCTGGCTTTGGTAGTAGCCCTCCCCTTTGTCTCTCCTGAATCTCTCTCTCCGTCGCTCTCTTCTGGGTCTCTCCCTCCCCCTTCCTCTCACCTGTGGCCTCTCCCTCCCCCACCCTCTCTCTTGTGGTCTCTCTCTCCCCCACCCTCTCTCCTGAGTTTCTGCCCCCTCCCATCGCTTTCCCTTGCCCCTCATGCAGCTATTCCTGGTCCTTTTCTCTCCTTCCTCTTTCTCATCCTCTGCCTCCTCCTCCCCTCTCTTTTCCCTTCCCCTGTCCTGTCTCCTCCCTTCGACTCCCTTCTCCTCTTACTCCTGTCACTTTTCCTTCTCCTCCACCCTCGTCCTTTCCTCTCTTCTCTAGCTCTCCTCCTCATTCCCCTTCTTCCCCTTGAAGACTGTGATGCTTCATCCCAGAGATGCTGAGAGAATCACTAGGAAGCTGGCTCTGGCGGCAGCCCTTCCCATCCCTCTCTCCTGGGTCTCTCCCCTTCGCTTCTCCCCTCCACCTTCTTCTTTTGTCCTCCATTCTCTCCCTTCTTTCCCCTTTGCATTATGTCCATGGAGTCCCTCTGGCCACCGTGGAGCGGGACCTCCCCCATCTAGCCTGTTCTGAAGGCTCCTTGCTTAAAACATCCATGGCCATCACGCTTGCTGCTAGTAAAAAGAGCTCGCCCTCTCTCTGATCAGCTGCTGCCTTTGGCTGTGTTAACTGGGCCCGTGCAACACACCAACTCTGCCAGCTTGATCAGCTGGGTGAGGCAGTGTCTGTCTCAGCAGCTACGTACGTTCTCAGCTCTGCATCCAGCATCTGCTGTTTCCTGAGGAAGGACCACCAGCCTCCTGTGCAGGTGGCAGATGTGTCCTCAAGTCACAGGCAATGAACAGAGAGGGTACACTGAGCCTCACAGCTGGCCCCAGCCCATCTGTTCTGCCTTGTAGGAGATGGTGCTGTGGTTTCTTAGAGAGGGCACAGGCTTTGAGTCTGCAGATCTGGGTTCAAATCATGCCTCTACTCCTTATCTACTAGTCTCTTTGAGCCTTAATTTCCTGTCCCAATCTGTAAAATGGGGACAGCACTACCTGGCTTGGGGAGGGCACTTGTGAGGACAAAAAGAGTTGATATGTAAAAAGCATTTTGTATGCTCCATGTCACTTGTAAGTACTCAATCAGTGCTGGTTTTTTATTCCCCTTCCCCCTTGCCTAAACTCTCAATACAAGCTATAGTC
Organism: Tarsius wallacei; assembly: GCA_963574415.1. Lineage (NCBI taxonomy): Eukaryota > Metazoa > Chordata > Mammalia > Primates > Tarsiidae > Tarsius > Tarsius wallacei. Next base: position 4,883 of record CAUYQG010047369.1, on the reverse strand, counting down.
AAATGAAAGGAATATGCTCACCATTCATGCATTTTCTGGCTGAAATGTCTTGATCTTTCTTCTTCACCAGGAGAACTCTTAGTCACCCTTCAAAACCCACCCTCAAATATCACAACTCCCATGAAGCCTTCTCTAACCATTTAAGCCCCCTTCTTTGGTGGGATTAATCTCCCCCTCACACTGCTACCATCGTAGCTCTGGTGTCAAGAGCCAGGTCCAATGCATGGGGTATTTCATAATGTTTGCTGTTGCCTCTCATGGAAACAGAACCCAATAAAACCAACTGGATACCAGGCATGAGAAGCCAAAGGACTCAAGACAGCATCTCTCTCCTTCTCCTCTCTCTTTGGGGTCATACAGGCCCTTGTCTCTGCTCCTCACAACAGATTTTCCATGCTCATTTGTCACTGTGTATGTGGTTGAAACTGGCACCCGCAGTCCTACAACACAGGCTTTTGGATGTGACTGTAATGAAATGCCGTTGTGGAGATGCCCAGAGCTCCACTCCATCACATAACCAGTGGGCAATGGCACACTCAGTGAAGGGAGGTGGGAGGTGCTCGAAGGAGGCGTGGGCACAGGTTTTCCCATGCCTGCCTGAATTCCCAGGGGGCTCCAAGCACAACCTCACCAGGTAGTGGGCTCGGAGGCACTGTCTCTCTGCCTTTCCCACCAAAGAACGAGCACCTCTTTAAGGTCCCAGCTTGCAGAAGAAGTTGGGACCGTGCAGATGTCACCGTCGCACAGAATGACTGAAGGAAAGGGGAGATGATGAAAGAGGAAGGGCTGTTGTTATCCATGATGCTGCCATCTCTGGTGGAATATGCTACACACTTCTTATTCCTGTATTTCTGCTACCTGGGGGAACTATCACTCACGGATTCATCTAAGTCTATATCTTCTTCCTACCATCCCCTACTTATTCATCCATTCCCTTTCCATTTTTCTTCTCACACATCTCCAGAATTTTTTCTCCTTCATCCCTTTTACCCTTTATTCAACCACCCATCCATCCATCTATCCACACAACCATCCCTCCATCTGCTCACCCATCCATCCATTCACATCCATCCATTTATCACTCATCTGTCTATCCATCTCTCCACCATTCATTCATGTATCCATCTACTCATCCTCTATCCATCCACCATCCATGCATCTATCCATCCACTATCCATCAACTCATCCATGCATCCATACACTCATCTATTCACCTTCCATCCATCCATCCATCCACATCCATTCATCCATCACTCATCTGTCCATCCATCTATCCATCCACTCATCCTCCATTCATCCACCCATCCATCTCTTCCACCATCATGTTTCCTTGGCTCTTGTTCCACCTACTTATACCTAACAGAATCCGAGTTCCCAGCAAGGCATTCTCAGCCCCCCAGAGAACATTCACATGCTTCCTGACAGCACTGGCCAACTTTCCAGTGAGCTATCCAGTAGAATCTACCATTTAATTCTAGTTTGTCTATCTCTTACTACCGAACTCCCTCCCCCTTCCCCACCCCCCACCCCCCCCACACACACACTTCTCTGCAGTGAGCACTGCCTCTACTGGGTGCTGCAAGTTTTTCAGCTCCTGGTGGGCACCACAATGGCCTCTTCTGCCCCCATCCCTGCACAGGAGCCCCTGAGGAACCAAAACTGCACAGTATCCCATGACAATGTGGGGTCACAAAGCAGTTACCTTTGTGGTTGCAGCTACTGTGTGGAATCACCTTGGCAAGTGACAAATATCAGGACAAAATGAAGGGGTTGGGTGGGATGAGGAGCAGAGACATCTGGAGGGTCTGGGGCACAGTAGGTACTCTATAAACATGAGTTCAATGAAGTCATGAATGAGTGGGGGAGCTTAGGTCTTGTGACACCCCAGAAATAGATGTATCCCTAGCCTCAGCCGCATTCATCTGCATCAACATCTCCTAGAGGGCATGTTCTGGGTGACTGCCTTGCCCTTGCTTTCCTCCCACGGGGGGAGAGACAGGGAGGTGGGTGTCTATTTTTACACCTCAAAGAGCTACAGGGAGCTGCCCACTGGCTGCCAGAACCTAGGCAGTGTCAGGCAGCTGATGGGAGAGGAGGGATAATGAGGGCTGCCACCTCTGTCCCTGACACTGCCCAGAAAATGCCCGTTAGCAGCATCATGGGTGGCATCCTCAGCAGCTGTCACTCAAACCCAGACATCAGAATTCACAGAAGAAACAGCACAGGCAAAGCCAATATCAGTTCATTATTATACATATGTGCTATATACATATTCATATTATATACACATATACAGGTTTATACACACACGTATATATGCACACAAATATAAATATTTAATCTTCATAGCAGTCCAGCAACAGAAATCCCTATAATTGGTAAATCCTCCTGTTAGGAGACAGAACCTGAAAATGCCAGAGATGTCCTTCCCCAGCCTCCTTTTCAGCTGGGGTGAGGTCACATGATGAGGCTCCTCCAATCAATTTTGCCACAGCCTGATCTAGACTTTGGCCAAATGCCCAAGGGGAAGTGGTTCTCCTTGCTGAGCCTATTCTGGTGATGGTGACGATGGTGGTGGCACAGACTGGAGCATACCCACCTGGGGGCCATGGGGAACGAGACGGCAGAGTCCCACTGTACCCTGCAGGGCCAGCTGGTGGAGGTGGTGCAGGCTGTGGGGTACAGGGCTTTGTGGAGGAGGCCGATATGTATCACCAGTAGAGTGATTTGGGGCACTGGTCCTGGTGCCACAGCCCTGAGCCTGACTCTCTAACCCTCCTAGTGACTCTGCAAAAGAGCCCTGATGATCTAATCAAGTCCTCTTCTGCTTGTATCATCCAGAACTGTAGCCCGTTGCTGCATCAGCCCCCGATTGATGTGCTGTCCAAACTACCCCACACTTAAGGGTCAAGTTAAAATGATGCCCCTTCTGAAGACCTCTTGAACCTGCAGCTGGAGGTGATCGGTCCCCACACCCAGTGTACTGCGGCTTCATTCTGTGGCAATGTAGCTCTTTGATGTTCATGTAGGACACAGTTAAGAGTATAGACTTGACAGGATTCAAGTCCCAGCTTTGCCACTAACTAGCTGTGTTACTTTGGGCAAGTTACTAACCCTCTCTGTGTCTCTGTTTTCTTCCTATAAGATAGAGGTGACAACAGCACTTGCCTTCAGGGTTGCTGTGAGGATCATCACATGTGTCCATGTAAAGCACAGAGGACAACCTCTGGCCTGCCCCACACCCATACTGTGTGACTTCATCCCCCACAGAGTGGCCCTTCAAGGATGTGTCTGTCTCCCCTGCTGGTGACCCACAGAGTACTCCATCGTTAGCCACTCTTCCTCAGCTCCTGAGCCCTCTGATCATAATCCTTGCTGTGCCCTTCATTGGCCGAGTCCTCTCCATCCCCTGAGGCTGCTTGAGTCCACCCCTGTCTCATCATTCCCACACAGCGGTCCTGCCCTCATCTGCCCTGCACCAGCACAGGTCTCTTAATTGATCTCTCTGATGCCCTACCTCCCTCCCTGTTCACCTGCATCCAGGCATCTTCCTAAGAAGAGCGGCCTTGAGCACATCCTCCTGCTAAAACAGGAACAGGCCATGAGTTCTTGTAGCCTGCAGGCTGAGAATATAGATCCTTCACCCGGCATTCAAAGCCCCTCCTGCTCTGCCTCCTGTGGCTCCTGGCCTCCTGTGGCAGAACTGGGTCTCAAACCCGCGTGTCTCTGAGCCTTAACCAGGTCACTTCACCACATGACATTAAAATACAAACCCACTCGCACCCCACTACGGTGCTTATCAGTCTGCATCATGCTTGCTCTCCATCAGACAATGAGCTCCTGAGGGTGGACACCCTGATTCATATCCCCATATGCCCTTAGCCCAGACCTCAGGACTAAGGATGAATAACGGAGAAGACAAGGCAGGTGCAGCCCAGAATCCTGGCTCATCAATGTTTGTCGATTGATGGCACTCCGTGGGTGCCCAGAGATATCTGCCACACAAGGTCTGTAGGAGAAAGCCAGCAAAGCAGAGGGCTCCCATGAGCTCGGTGTCAGCATTTCTAATGGCGTGACGGAGGCCCCTGCGAGGAAAGCTGGGCTCTGTGCCCGCAAGGCTGCCCAGTGGGTTCTGCCCTCCCACACTGATGCAGTGGTCCTCATGCCCGCGCTAAATGTCTCCAAAGACCCTACCAAGGGCAGGGCAGACACAACAGCTGCGCTGGCAAGTAACACAATTAGCTCTTTAATGAGGAGCCTGGGGAGTATCCCCTCAGAGTGCAGGCCTGGGGCCCAAATCACAGTGATTATGAATTACTAATCCCTTTCAAAGGCTCTCGAGTTCTCACCAAGCAACGAAGCCACGGCAGAGCAGAGCCTCTCCAGCACCTCTTGCCAAATTCCCTCTAAATCAATGGATGTGCAGCTGTGGGGAGGAAAACAAATCAGGGTGAGCAGGGCTGCAGGGAAGGCCCAGTGCATGGAAACCGATCGATCAGGAGGCCTACATGGATGAGGCCGTCCATTCATTCCGATCAATAAACACCACGGGCTGGGCAGTGTTTACCTGCTGTCCGAGAAGTGTGTGATCATCAAGTCCAGGTGCAGGAGTAGAAAGAGCCTTTGCTTTTAAAAGGTCCACAAGACCGGGACTCAGTAGCAGGTGTTCGCTGGCTGGTCAAATCTCCGACAGGCCTGGGTTTGAATCCAGCTCTGCCATCCCCAGACAGAGTGCCATCCCCGGACAGAGTGTCCTTAAGAAAGCCTGCTTTCACACCTGGATGGGTTAGGGGGTGGGGGTTGGAAGGGGCAGACAAGAGCTGGGCCTCACAGGACCTTGAAAGCTGCTCTTTTTTTTTTTTTGAGTTGGAGTCTCACTCTGT
>CAUYQG010047365.1:0-63223 GCA_963574415.1 Tarsius wallacei | reverse complement strand
CCATTGGTCTATGTGCCTGTTCTTGTACCAATACCAGGTTGTTTTGATTACTGTAACCTTATAGTAAAGTTTGAAGTCTGGAATTGTGATACCACCTGCTTTGTTTGTTTTGCTAAGGATGTTTGGCTATTCATGGTCATTTATGTTTCCATATGAATTTCTGAACTGTCATTTCCAGGTCTGAGAAGAGTGATGTTGGTAGTTTAATGGGTATTGCGTTCAATCTGTAGATTGCCTTTGGTAGGATGGACATTTTAACAATGTCGATTAATAACAGTCCAGAAGTGATATTTTATTGTTATTTAAGTTATCAATTCCATACATTTTAGAAAGATTGAGCATATGTTAATGTGTTAATTGGGCCAAATTCTTTTCAGCGAATTATCTATTCATATCTGCCAGTTTGTTGCAATATTGTATTTCCAGTAAAGATCCATGTGCAATGTTGTTAACAGAATCCCACAGGCACCGGAAAGAACCTATTTTGCTTCCCCAACATACATTACACTAACCAGGCTAATATGGGACCTGCAATTATTACACTCAATAGTTGATTGTACATTTAATAGTAATTAATCATATATATTTCCCAAATAAGTCTTATAATTTTCCTTGTATTTTTTGTATTATTTTGTTAAGGTATTAACTGTGAGAATATTGTCACTTTTTACTTCCAGAAGAAATTGATTTACTCTGTGAAACTATTCTATATAGTAGACTTTGGTTTTATCAACGCAGTTGTTTGAAGTTGGCAGAGTGCTATACAGATACAAACTTAGTAATCTGGAGAGTATATCAAAGATGAGTTCTTAAAGCCCTGAATTAGGGGATTATCCCTAAGTTACAAATTCCCTAGTACAATTCTCCTTCCTATGCCAAGGTAATTATTTCCTAAAGTATGAAGTATAAATCTGTCCTAGTTCCTGGTTACCCTTTGGGTCATCCATGTATTTTAGGACAGATCTACATTTCATATGTCTTTGAATGTCTTTCTCATATATTTTTGTTATTCTCACAATGTATGTTTTGCCCAGAAAAACATGTTTTATACATATATATTTAATAAAATGACTATTTTGCATTATGTACAAAAGTACAATTAACTGACCAGTTGTCAACAGAGCATTTCCATAGGGTTCCACTATAAACGTTGTTTATTTTAAAGACCTCCCCAATCCAGGGACTATGTCTAGAAACATGTTTAAGGACTGACTATCCCCTGAAGGCACTATGGAATGAAAACAGGATCAGCAGTGGAATCCAGCCTGGGTGGGAATTGAATTCATTTATATAATACAAGAATCCTCAAAGCATAACAATGATCAGAACTTTTTAAACTTCCTGAATATATTAGTTATAGAGTTAAAATTTTTTATATTGACTTTCTAGACCCTGAAAGCAATATTAAACCTTTCTAAAAATTAATACATATATTTCTTACAAAATGTTTTAATTAGCTGTAATTTCTCCATTTCCTGGGTTTCATTATATACAAAAAATATGGAGAACAAAACTGCTGCTCCTTGCATATTATCTGTATTTGCAAGATATTGTGTACAAAATTGAGGAAGCATTAACAGCAGAAGATAAGATCACAGTTTTCAAATATCTGAAGAACTGTCACATTAGATAGGGGGATATGATTTATGATGAATAGTTCCATCAGCCAGAGCCAGAACAAATAAGTGAGTTACTAAGAGAGGATTTGAACTTAATATTAGGAAAAAAAAAATTGACAGCCATGACTTTGAGGTGGAATTGTCGACCTCAAGAGGTTCTAAGTCTAGAATCTCTGCAGATGCTCAAACTGAATGACCATTGGAAAGAGACGCTATTGGGAAAGAATCAGTGTAAGATAAGGTGGATTCACTACAGGCCTTAAGCAAGTGCCAGTCCTTTGATAGGGAGAAAGTGTAGTAAACATGGAGGATCTTGTGGGAAGAGCTAATGTCCCACACTCTTTACCATACACATGAAAGCAAACACACATCCCTGTCTGCCTCAGTGCTGAACAATAAAGGCACAAAGTGAGAACAAAAGAAACTTCCTAAAGAAGAAGAAGTTGAAGGGCAGTGAACACGGAAGTAGGAAAAATGGAAAATAATGTGGAAAGTGAAAAGTGTGACAATTGATTTTTTAATGGTGTGGAGCTGTTATATTCCAGAACAATTCATAATGTACTGAACTAAGCTTTTTGGCTTTAGAAAAGATGATAAATAACTTAGCAGAAAACATGAGGAGAATTCTAATTCAGCACCTATATCATGGGTGAACCAAGAAAAAAAGCAATTGGCATCCTCCAAGATCTGGTGTCACAAGCAGTGAGCATGGAGAGGAATGATTAGCAAAAGCAGTAGCAGCCACAGCTGCCGAACAACAGCTGGATTGAGGTCCTGATGGTCCACAGACCCAGGACAGGTGCTAGAGATGCTCAGACCTCGGGCAGCTCCTGAAGATCCACAGACCTGGACAGGTCCCGATGATCCACTAACCTCGAAAAGGGCCTGATGAACCACAGACCTGGAGCAGGTCCCAGTGGTGCTCAGACCTGGGGCAGGTAGCAGTGATCCACAGACCTGGGGCAGATTCTGATGATCCACAGACCTGGGACAGCTCCTGATGATTCACAGACTTCGAATAGGTCCTGGTGATCCACAGACCTGGGAAATTGTCATTGTGAGGCACAAAGATCTGCTGAGGAGGCTGAATGGCAACATCCATCAGCAGAGGAAGACAACGAAGGCAAGTTGTGCTATTTAGAATGCTGTTACTAGGCACCTAACATATGGATGTAGGAATACACATGAGGAGCATTTCTATGTTTACACACATCCTGTGCATAATGGATCATAGATCCATTTAGTCCCGAGGTGTGTGTGTGTGTGTGTGTGTGTGTGTGTTTCTAAAGGTAATTTTAAAAGAAAATGGTTCTTTAAAGATCCAAGTTCCTTTGAAGGTCATGCCCTCCCTCTTCCTGTCACCATCTTCTGGCGGCTAACTGAGCATCTCACTCACCATCTTCCATTCTACCAATACATCCTTCATGTTTCTTTGTGGCATCACATTTTGGATTAGTGCCATCCTTTAGGCAGGACTGCCCAAATCCCCAGAAGTGATATTCCCTTCACACTTTTTCAACCTTCATTCCAAGGACCTACCCTTGACCCCATTATCTCCACTATCCAAAAACTCAGAAATCTCACGTTCAAGAAACCTGCTCTCTTACAGCAGATTCTTTTTTCCTGTTTATACACTCTACATTCCATATTGAAAATCTTGACCTCATTCAAATTCTCTGCCATTTCTCTGTAATCCTTTCACTATCACAGTCTCAATTTCCCGCTTACCTAGCTTAGATCCCACTGTTCATCATAGAAATTCTTCTTCTGCAGAGACCCTTAATTGCATCTTCTCTCCCTTTCTCTCCATGCTAGTGGTCTGGAAAGACCCTAGCCACTGTGATGCAGTCATTAGATACCCTCAACATCCACACCTTCAGCAGTATATCTCTTTTCCAGAGGCTGCTCCATTTTTTGTTCTCCTTCAAGCCAAAACATATTTTAAAACGTATCTTTAGTGTCTGTTTTTCTTACAACATATTCTTTCCTCTGCCCACTCAAATCTGGCTTTGCTTCTCGCTGTTCCAGTGAAAATTAAACTGCCAGGTTCAGCAGGCACCTCTTCTGTGACAACACAAATGATCAAGTCTGCTTTTGCAGTGGTCATCACAGCAGCGTCCAGAAGAGCAGCCACCCTGCTCTTTTTTCACCAACATTCCTTTGATCCTTCTCCATCTCCTTTTAAAGCTCCTGCTTGGTAGCTCAATAATTAAATGTCATAGTCCTCCGGGGGGCCTGCTTGGAGTCCTTTTCTCCTCTGCTGTACACATGGTGTGCTGCTATCTATCCAGCTTAGTAATTTTAAATACTAAGTAAACACACTGACTCTGTGAAGCACAGATTTACATCTCCGTATGCTCGTCTAATGGGCATCTTGTTAAGTCCTCAAAACAGTCTTAATGTTCATTTTTATCCATCCTGAATCCTGTACCTTTTCTATTTTTCATTCTTCATCAGATCTATAAATGTCACCATTAGCCACTCAACTGCCTAAGCCAAAAACAGGTGAGTTATCTTTGATTTTTTTGTATTTCCCCACATTCAATTCATTGACTTCTGTCCGTTCTATCTACAAAACATATCCAGGTGTGTATAATTTTTGAAGTTCCACATTACTTCAAACTCTTATAATCTAACTTGAATTAATATAGCAGTCTCCTGAATAAATATTTTTATTTCTGCTGTAATCTCTTCAAAACCTTTTCTTCACATAAGGAGTCAGAATAACTTCCTAAAAATTATTTTAAAATAATGATAGCACTACCCTGTCTAAAATATTCCAAAGGCTTAAGTTAACAATCACAATTCTTGACCTGAATTCTGAAAGCTGGAACAATAAAAAATAAATTAATAAAATCTCACCTTATCTTAAAATATCCTCCTCTTTTACTCACTACACTCCCAGATAAGAAGTCTGACTCTTTCTCTGTGAACATAATACACCTATTTCCACTGTAGTGTATTTACATCAGCTCTTCCCTCTACTTGGGATGCTCGTTTTCCTTAAGTGTAGCTCATTCTTTTAATCACTTGGGTACTTCTGAGAGATATTCTCTGACTATCCAACCTGGAAAAATGACTGGATCATGTTTTATTATATCATCTTCTTCATTTATTTTAATCTCTGATATAAAAAAGAATTTTCCTCTTAGGTCATAGCTGAAAAACTATTTTCAACTGGGGTTCCTATAAATTACTAATAGCAATAACCAAAAAAAGGAAACTGATATATGCTAGAAATCATTTAATCTACTGGGGGAAAAAAGACTTCAATGTATTTTCTTTTTGTCGCTTTCCTCAGAGATATTCATTATATATTTTGTCAAATGTCAGTATTTTTTAATGAATGAATTACTAGATATGGTTATAAAATGTTGACATATTGGATATCAAACTATCGTAAGTGAAGAGGGAGTGAGATGAGCAAGAACAATACATTATTCACAAAATTTGGGACTTCAAAGGTAGAGGTAAATTCTACATGTGACATAAAATCTCATTTGACTATTTTCTCAAACTAACTCACTCTATGCTGCAGAAATCTGCAAATAAAAAATTGCTAGGGAAGCTTCACTAAACAACCAGTAAGACTCACTGGGACTCAGAAACTCTGTTTTGATTCATGGCGAACAGATTGTGACACAAAGGGAAAATAATCTATTTTCCTGTGCTTCACAACATGCTTGTACTCAGAAGTGCTGGCCCTGCCTAACAGAAGCTGTGCACCAGTCATACAGAGGGCAGGTCACAAGTAAGGGGGAAAACAATTTGTTCCCTGTCGTAAATCCTGTCCTAAGAAACCAAGCACTGCAAATATGTGGCATTTCCTGGCAAATAGAGAAAACTTTTGGATAACAACTGATAGAATAAGGAGTCAGGTCTAGTGGAGAGGAGAGCTAATGAAAAGTAAGGCAGCCAAATAATTAAATCTGCCTCTCTTAACAGAAAAACATGCCTCTTTCTTTTATTTTAGTTGAATACATAGCAAACTAACTCAGTCTACTATGTAGTCAGGAGGAAAAAAAACTATTCACCAAATCTTAGAATATTATTACATCTGTCCCCATCAATTACTCACTCCTTCTCTTACTTCTCTTACTCTTCTCCTTCTAGCTAGAGTTATTATAGGGACAAAATTGATAGCAAAATTGTTACAAGTCATAAAGCATCATTTATTTTGAAGTATTCTTTTTGGTCTACTTTTATATTCTTCCCTGATTAACTTTTTATTTGGTCCTTTTTTCATCACTCTTCTAAGTGCAGATAAAAGATGTATTTGCTTATCTTAAAAGACACCACCTCAAGAAATTAATTAACATACCCAGAAACATGAATATGCAAATCAACCTCCTAAATGCCAGGTTTTGTCACAAAGGAAGGACCAGAGCAGACAGTTGCTCACCAGCAACTTGTGGCCTCGGGAAACTTGGCAATCAGCACTGTTCCCAAAACGAGTGTTGACATGTGATTTATATCTGGCAAACATGAGATAGAGAGTTTCCCTTTGGAAGATGTTGTTCCCGTTTTTGTTAGGGTTTTACTAAAACATAAATAAATCTATACTTAAGTCACTGCAAATGTGTTAGGAACAAATGTAATATGTGTTGAAATGTATTTATTTTTCCAACGTACAGCAATGGCAGCGCAATTCTTTTAAAATATGGAACAGCTGCTGTTAACTTTTCTTTCACTCCTACGTCACTACATCTAGAATAAAGTGGCACAGGCACTACATTAACTTTGCCTCAGAACAACTCTGATCTCAAGAGCTTTGACTGATGTATTGATTGACTTATAAACAGACATTTTTTAAAGTTATGCAAAAAACTATATTATTGTCCCCTAAAAAATTATCTATAAAAGACAAACTAGGAAAATACCATGCAGGTGCTAAGCAACAGTAAATCTTAATTCCAATTCTAGTTGTGCAAGTGTCTGCTTTCAGCCTTGATGGAGTACCTGGGATAAAATTTACCATTTTGCTTTACACAACTACAAAACTCAGAGGAAATGAATTCGTTTTCTTCATACATTGAAAAACATTCACCTCAGAACTGTGATTCTGTGGTTAGGTCACACAAATAGGCAGTTCCTATAATCACACTGCCCTTCTGTTTGGAGGATCTTTACTGAGCCAAGAGTGTGACCCAAAACAGGACACAGAAAGAAGATCAAGATTTGGGTTCAGGAATTAGCAGCTGAATTATATGGAAAAGGTGTCTAGATAAAAGAAAACTATGCAGGAATGGATCTCCAGAAACTTCCCAGGGCTCTTAATTCGTAAGCAATCTGACCTCATAGTAAGACTCGCATGTGTTAGATGAAATTCCTCAATGCACAAGCCACAGAGAAGGATGATTGGGCTGCTGGAGTCTGAACACTTGCAAGACATTACAAAAGGTAGAGTCCTTCATGCTTCAACCGTTCTGAGATGAGAAACCTCCTGAACATTCAGGGTATCTGGTAGAGACTAGACAAAGTGCACTTGATAATTACAATTAAAACTAGCCCAAAATGAAAGCAAGCGTTTGTCCATTGTAGAAAAGCTTAAACTCACACACAGAAAGAAGGCTCAGTGGATCATAAGCAACGCACTTGTCTGGTAAAGCCCATGACTCTCTTAAACATTAAACTCCTGGAGCCGATACAACTTGCTATTCAAGTGAAAACATAGCAAGAAGAGACCTAGAACTAGGAGAAAAATCAATTAATATAAAAAACCCAAAGAAATGGCAGATATGATAGAATTAGCTTATAAGGACTTTAATACTTTATTTTATATTGTAACAACATGTAACATGAGATCCACTCTCTTAAATGTTTCAGTGTTCAACACATTATTGTTGACTACAGATACGAGGTTGTACCTTAACTTATCTCAGGAGATTTACAACAGATCTCTAGAGCGTATTCATTTTGCTTGGCTGAAACTTTATGCCTGTTGATTAGCAACTGCCCATTTTTCTCCCTTCCCCTCAGGTGCCTCTGGAAACCACCATTTAATTCATTGATTCTGTTAAATCATACAGTATTTGTCTTTCTGCAACTGGCTTCATTCACTTTGCATAATGTTCTCAAGATGCAACCATGTTGTCTCAGATTGCAGAATTTTCTTCTGTTTTGAAGGCTGAATAGTATTGTATTGTATATATACCGAATTTTCTTAATCCATTCATCTTTCATTGCATGTTTAGGTAGTTTGCACATTTGCGAACAATAGTAAATACTGCTGAAAAACTAATAACTCCATTAAAAATGAGCTTAGGCCTTAAATAGACATTTTTCCAAAGACATACAATTGGCCAACAGGTATACAAAAAAGGGCTCAGTGTCACTAATCATCAGGAAATTGCAAATCAAAATCACAATGAGATATCACCTCACACTTTTCAGGATCGTTACCATCAAGAACGACAAATAAATAAAAAGAAAACATGTATGGACAAAGATGTGAAGAAATTGAAAAAAAAACCCTTGTACACTGCTAGTAGAAATGCAAAATGACTCAGTTGCTGTGGAAAACAGTATGAAAGTTCCCCCAAACTTAAAAGAGAGCTACCATGGGATTCAACAATTACACTTCTGGGTATTCAAGATATTTGAAATCAAAGTCTCAAGGCCATAAAGACTTTAAAACAGCTATAAATATGTTCAAGACTTTAAAGGGAAATATAAACGTGTTGAAGAGAGAAATAGAAGATATGAGAATGTAGTTGAATTGCTAGAAATGCAAAAATACTATATTTGAAAGGACTATGTCACTTATTAAGATTGATAACAGTTTGTAAAGTGCAAAAGAAAAGAGCAGAAAAATTGCAGAGCATGGTAAATTATCTACAAGGAAGCACAGAACCTAGAGTTAGAATACACTAGCAATAGTCACATCACAATAATAGATGATATTTTCCCAAATCTGGAACAGATTTATTAACAGGAGAAGAAATACATGGAAAAATGCTCAATATCACTGAGAACTAGGAAAAATGCAAATTGTAAAGCCACATTAAAATACTACTACATACACACCACCCTGGCTAAATTTAAAATATTGAGAATATTAAATGGCAGAGAGGATGTGGATCAACTAGAAAACTCATGCACTGCTGGTGGAAATGGAAAATGACGCTACCTTGAGAAATTCCTCAATTTCCTTAACTAATTACATATACACCATGTTATCCAGCCAGTCTACTCTTAGGGAACAAATGGAATTTATTAAAATGATGCACACTGCCCAAAATTCACTTAGGCTTTCCAAAAAACTAGAGTTGAACATCTTTAATATTTTATTTTATGAAAGCAATTCTTAAATGAGTTCACTTCATGTCAGAGTATTGTGAAGAGTTTGGTTGATTTTTCTCTGCAGAAAATGAATATAATCTTGGATACAATAGTCAAAAACAATTATTTTATTTCCCTAAACATTTACCATATATAGAGACTCAGAGACCAGTGAGACAATGCTCACAAATATAGAAGCATTAATTCTTTTAATAATAATAATAAAGATAACTGTTATTATTATAAGTAAGAGACGTCAGTAATTCTGTAGCCTCCTGGCCCCATGGCTTAGCCGTTTCATGGCGTGGGCTCGGATGGAACAGCAGCAGCTTAAAGCCAGAGTTGGTTCACTGACTCAGGACAAAAGTCATTCATAAGCTTATGTCTTTGTTGACTAAAAGTGACAGATTTAGTTCAGATGAGATGGGGAAAATCACACAACTTTCTGAGCCCAAGTTTGAAGGCCATGCTCTGGGTGAGTGGCAGGACAGCCACAGACTTAATGGGAAGATTCTAGAAGAAAGAGAACCATAGCAAGGCTAAAATATGCTATTCACACATCTCTGCCTGGTTGGCACAATATACAAGCATGAGAGAGACCCAAGGCATTCTGGCAAAGGAAAGCCAAGAGAGACTTAAAATTTGGCTGAAAATTCAAATGTGTTTCTCAACCCGTGCACAATTCACTTGGCAGAGATTGGAGGCCTTACAAAACAAAGTGTCTGATCACAACCCCTGTCTAAATCACTGGAACTGATTACCACAATCTGCAGAGACATAAACAACCCTAAAGACCTAGGGAAAAAAAGAAAAAAAATAAAAGGAGTAGACAAAGCCACAGCTGCACATGATAGGAGGGATTAATGTTGTAGATGAAGTCCGGGAAAGTTTCTAAAGCAAATCCAGCAGCCATTAGGAAACTGTGTGCGTGTGTGTGTGTGTGTGTGTGTGTAGTTCTACTATTTTAAAATCTTGAATGTCAGTTCCAACCCAAAATTATAAGATAGACAAAGAATCAGGCAACTGTGAGCCATCTTGGAAAAAACAAACTAAGAAAAGAATCAGTTCGTAGGAACTGACTAGGTAAGACCAGGTGTTGAATTTAACACAAAAAGAGAGGTCAAAACTGCAACTGTAACTTTATTCAGCATATGGTCCTTTAATAAAAGCTTGTGCTTCTCTGGGAGGAGGCCATATATCTATTTCCCAAGGTCATGCTCTATACATATGTCCTTAAAGAGATCATGAGAACAAAAGACAGACTGTGCTTCTGCTTCCGGTCCATGCGGACATGAGTGGTACCATGTGTCAGACAGACCTACTTGGAAAATCTTAAATAAAACGACTGTACCTTTACCTATGTTTTCATTGGATCGTCCTCTACTCCAGATTTGTAGAATTTCATAATAAGAATTGCAAAATTTTTGGTTCCTTCTCATGAACATCTAGCCTTCAAAAAGCAGGAAACCATTTCCGGGCCTTACCCAGACCTACCGTTTTAGATTCTCTTCAAGGGATCTCCCTGGAGGTTACATTTCATTAGCAACCACATGACTTATATAACACAGTAAAATTTCTGAATCGCTGTTTACAAAATCAATAGAAACCTTTTATGCCTGACATATGAAACCCTTCCTACACTCATTCCTCCTTACTTCTCTCAGTCTTTTTTGTTTTCACATCATACAATCCCACCTTCTCAAAGTGCAAACAGCTACCAGTAGTCATCGTGTTTTTGTATGGCCATGCCTTTGACAGTAAATGGAAAATAAGTCCCAATCTGGAATGATTGGTTTGACTTTGAGATATTCATGGACTGAAATATGGGGCTGTCAACTCATCATTGATTAAACTCCAATTCTGAAGTGTGGTTTAATTTTTCTAGTCCTATAGAAATGCAGGATGTTATAGTTTATACTTAGTGGCAGAAGTTATAAATAGTAGCTACCTTTCTAATATATTACTTATTATAAGCCAATGTAACTAATTTGTCTCTGAGGGTAAAAATAAAATTTAACAACCCTATCTTTTGTCTAAGAAATGGAAGAAGGTTGATCTATTAACCAGAAAGATCACAGTTAAAAACATAATGGCTTTTCTACCGTGTGATAGTATGGTATAGTTTAATTCAAATATATGTTTCCTTAAAATTTTACCCAGTCACATGTGGATAATATATGGCTGGGTACCCCCCTCCTCTCTCTCTTTCTCTCTGAGGAGGGGGGTACCCAGCCACATATTATCCAGAGACATTCACTAGTTTGCATTCCTACCAGCAGTGTAGAAGCATTCCTTTTTCTCTGTGTCTTTGCATATATATATATGCTGCCGTATATATATATATATATATATATATGTATATATATATATATGTATATATATATATACACACACACATACACACAAACACAGATACTGATTCTGAATAAATTATAAATTATATATATTCTGATAAATTATTATATATTCTGATTCTGATTTTATATATGCATGTATATTCTGATTCTGATAAATGAAAGTCAAGAGAGACTTAAAATTTGGTTGAAAATTCAAATGTGTTTCTCAACCTATGCACAATTCACTTGGCAAAAGTTGGAAGCCTTACAAAACAAAATGTCTTATCACAACCCTTGTCCAAATCACTGAAACTGATTATTGAAATCAGAAATAGAAACAATGCCTAAGAGGGAAAAAAGAAATAAACAGCAAAAACTGCACATAAGAGGGATAATACTACCTAAACCAAAAGAATGTTGACTCCATAATGAATATACTGTGTATAGATAAACATTCCTAATCTGAATTATAAAATATATTTTCCAAGTTCAGTCCTTTAGATTCTGACCGTAGTCAGATGGGTGTGGGTGAACGTGGAGGCCCTTCTCCGGCAATTTCAGCAGGCCCTTTAAAATGTCTGCAAAAAACACAGCAGCTGCATGAAATTCAATGGGTTTGCTGAGAACAAGTAGCTTAAAACATACCCTTTGGCACCTGTATTCTGACTGGAATGCTAACCCTAAACCTCTCCAGGCATAGGTCTTTCAAGCTACCACTGGGTGGTGGTATTGCATGAGATGATGTGCTGAACAGTCTTCTGAATCTTGTCTGTTAGCTAGCTTAAGCACCCAGAGTTCTCTCTGTTATTGGAAGTAGATAAGGCTCCTCACCGCTTGATCTTTTTGTTTTTAACTGGATATATTTTCTTTATTTCAATGATCTTTTGATCATTTTTTCTTTTTTTATTATAAAGATGTTGGGGTACAATTCAGGGTTAGGTATACAAACGTTGATTATACAGGCACCCTTGCTGATGAGGTGTGCCCCTCCCTCCCCTAGCAGCTTCCCTCAACTGCCCATCCTGCTCCCCCTCCCCTGATAGTTTCCCACTATTGCCAATCCCTTTCTTATAGTATTATAATTGTTCAAGATTCGCTTCTGAGTGAGAACATATGGTACTCTGGTTCTTTGTTTCTGTGATAGACCACTGAGTATGATCGACTCCAAATCCATCCAAGTTGCTGCGAAATCCATATGTTTGTCCTTTTTTATGGCTGCATAATATTCCATTTTGTATATGTACCACATTTTTTTAATCCAGTCCAGCTTCAATGGGCACCATGGTTGTTTCCATGTCTTTGCTATTGTGAATAGAGCTGCAACAAACATACGTGTGCATGTATCTTTTTTGTAGAAGGATGTGAGTTTCTCCAGGTATACTCCCAATAGGAGAATTATTGGGTCATATGGAAGATCAATTTCTAGTTCTTTCAGAAATCACCACACAGTCTTCCAAAGAGATTGTACTAGTTTGCATTCCTACCAGCAGTGTAGAAGCATTCCTTTTTCTCTGCATCTTTGCCAACATCTGTTGTTGTTTGTTTTATTAATGATGGCTATTCTTACAGAGGTTAGGTAATATCTCAATATGGTTTTGATTTGCATTTCTCTGATGATGAGTGAGGCTGAGCACTTTTTCATGTGTCTGTTGTCTGCCCATATATCTTCTTCTGAGAAGTGTCTATTCATGTCCTTTGCCTACTTTTTAAAGGGGCTGTTTGTTTTTTTCCTTTGGGACCGTTTGAGTTCCTTGTAGATCCTAGGTGTTAGCCCTTTGTCAGATATACAGTTGGAAAATATTTTTCCCACTCTGTGGGCTGTCTCTCTGCTCTCTTGATGATTTCTTTTGCTTTGCAGAAGCTCGTTAATTTGGTGAGGTCTCACTTGTCTATCTTATTTCTTAAGGTGTTGGCCTTTAGGGTTCTGAATAGGAATTGGTTCCAGTTCCAATTTCCATACGGGTGTCTCCTGCGTTTTCTAAGATTCTTATAGTTTGAGGTTTTGTGTTTAGGTCTTTGATCCATTTAGAGTTGATTTTTGTGTATGGTGATAGGTGGGGGTCCTGATTTGTGCTATTCAACAAAGTATTTTGGACTGGATAATTTCTAACAAAAGAAATGTATTGCTCACAGTTCTGGGGACTAGGAGTACAAGATCAAACTGATGGCAATTTTGGTGTCTAGTGAGCACCCAGTCTCTGCTTCATAGACTATGCTTCTTGCTGTATCCTCACATGTGGTGGGAGTAGAAGGAAGGACCAGGATATTCTTCCAAATCTCTTTTATAAGGTCATTAATCCCATTCATGAATGTGGAGCCCTCAGGACTCAATCACTTCCCAAAAGGCCTCATATCTTAATTCTATCACTATGGGAATTAAGTTTCAATGTGAATTTTGGACGGACACAGACATTCAAACCATAACCCTATTTTTTGTTAATGTCTTATTAAAGTTTATTCCTATGATACTTCATACAATTGACAGCAATCCTTGGTAGAGAGTTCCATAGTGAAGGGAAAATATATAAATCAGTTACTGATTTACAGATTTGCCAGGATTGTGGCAGAGAACACTGCAGCCGTTGCAGCACACTGTTTTGCGGTGAAAATAGATTTTCCTTGCTTAGTTCTCTTTCGATTAGCTTAATCTCTTATTTCTCACACAGTTAACATATTATTTTTCCCTCCAATCTAAAAACTTTCTAAAAGATCTGAGAATTCGTACAGCTAATTTATTGCTGGTACAACATGCAGCTCTCTTTAACAGTAATGTTAAATTCAACTGAATATATAGGGTTTGCTTACTAAAAGCTCCAGATATTCACTTGTCAGCACAACATCGTTCACAAAAATCTGACACCAAAAAATTTTTAAAAGTTAATATGTAGAATAACCCGTTCCATTTCCATCATTGATTTTATTAGCACTTATAAATCAGCCAGTAGTAAGCATCAAGAAAGACAGCTCTGTTTCCAATTTTTTCCTTCTGAATTTCATCTTTATATCAATAATCAAAATACTGAAATTAAATTAATTTTACCATTTTCCTTTTTTAATTGATACTAAGACTTGTTATTATGTGCTCTTCGATTTTTCTACAAAAATGATAATATATTTGTATATGAAAAAATGTATTTGCTTTTTTTCAGTTTTACTTTTTTTTACTAGGGATTAGATTAAGTAAATAAACAGTAATGAGCAAATATGTCTGATCTAAAAAGACATTCTAAAATGAAATAAGTAAATGTATTGTCTTTATTGTTCATTAAAAATAAATAAAATAAACCGGGCTTGGTGGCTCAGCCTGAAATCCCGCGCTTTGGGAGACTGAGATGAGTGGATTGCCTGAGCCCACGGGTTTGAGACCTGCCTGGGCAACTTGGCGAGATCTCATCTCTACAATAAATCAAAAAGTTAGCTGGGCAGGTAGCGCGCGCCTGTAGTTCCAGCTACTTGGAGGGGTGAGGCGGAAGGATCGCCGGAGCCCAGCAGGTCGAGGCTGCAGTGGCCGGGAGCGGCTACTGCACTTCAGTCTGGGTGACAGAGTGAGATTACAACTCAAAACAAGACAAAACAAAACAACAACAACAAAATAAATAATAAATAAATAAAATAAACAAATGAAAATAAATGTATTGCCCTATAATTAGTTTTGGGTATAGAAATCAACAAAAGTACAATATGTTAACTACAGGTATTTTGAATAAGAGAAAGGACAGCTTATCAAGGCAGATTAAAGAGGACTGCATATTTTTTGCTATTGCTACAATAAAGAGATGGAATCAAAATCTCCTTTCTCTGAATTTGGTCCTTGTCTTCACTCTGAGTTTCTTGACCAGTTGCAGTGGCTTCTGGGTCTCTCCAGGCTGAGCCATAAGAAGTCATGCAGCCTCTTCCTGGGCCTCTTGGAAACCTCTGTGATGGACAAGTCCAGCCTTCCATCTGTTCCTATCAAGGCACCAGACTCGAGAGTGAGGCCATGTGGGCCTTACAGACCAGCCTACTTGCCACTTACTGTCGGGAGACCTCATCCAATGCCAAGTGGCCCACAGTTGCTCAGCTGGGCTCTGTCCAGACCCCCAACCCAGAAAATCACAAGCTATTAAAAATGGCTGTTGTTTTACTCTTCCACATACTGTTTATTTTAAAGCACTAGATATTCAGATTATTCATATTCCCTTTAACCCTTTTTCCCTACATCATACTCTGTCTGATGAGAATGACTTGTAGTTATATCTCACAGAAAGTGTAGTTTTTATCTTATTCCTCACCATTCTGCTGGTAGCCCCATTGCTATTTTGAACTGTTTACTGAAAGACTTCTTGCCAATATTATCACCTGAAAATCCCTTCCAAAAGTTGCCATCATTACTCTGTCACATTCATATTTCCCGAATATTTTTGTTCCTTACTTGCCAATAATGAACCCTGGTATAAATGCACAAACATGTAAGTACAAACAAGAGCAGATCAAAAACATGGTTATGGATACCAACCCATTGCAGTCCATTCTCATTATCTGCAGATTCCATATTTGGAATTTTCCCACTCTAAATTGTATTTGTAGCCACAAAAATCAATACACACAGCACCTTTGTGGACATGTGCGGAGTGAGAAATATTTGTGTCACCTGACTGATGCATGTGTTCCGACTGAGGTTCAAAAGCCAATGTGTTTGCCTTCATAGTTCAGCTCTCATGCTGTAAAAAGTCTTCTGTAGTCTATTTAGCGAAAACTTTTTTTAACCTTTTTTGAGCTTCTTGTTAGGGGGATTTTTGCTGTTTAAAATGACCTCCAAGCATAGAGGTGAAGTTCTGTCTGTGGTTCTAAGCACAAGAAGGCTGTGACATGCCTTGTGGAGAAGACGTGTGTTAGAGGGACTTCTTTCAGACATAAATACATATTAAATAAGGTATCTTTAAACAAAAACACACCTAAAACAAGGTATGTTTCAATCCATTGATGAAACTGTTGGGATCTGAGGCACCCAATAATCTAGTGTTTCTCTTAGGAGCAAAGGTTCAGTACTCGTCAATTCAGTTTTCACAGCAACTTTATAGAACACAGCTATGAAAAATAATTAGCATCAACTGCACATCACACTTTAACACAATTGCATATTTTGTTAAGAAGGCAAGTGAAGAAGACAAAAAAGACACTATATGTGTGTAGATCACTTAACCTTTGACATATCCTTTCTTTTGCCCTGTGTTCCACCTTGCTGACTTCCAGAGTGGGAAGAGAAAAAAGGTTTCACTCTCCACATTTCTACTGCTATAAACCTGATCCAAACAGTTAGGGAGGAGTGGTGCAAAACTGATTTCACAATTCCATAGCTAACTTCTTTGCTGACACTGGCCCAAGTATCTTCTTAAGTTAATTTGCAAATAATCCTTTAGACAAGTTATTAATATACAATCATGTTGCATCACTCTTAACATTCAACTGTGTGATGTGAACTATTTATTGTGCTTTTCAGAATGATACCTTAGAATATTTGGAAAGGTACTCTATATAGCATACAAGATAGCCCTGGCTATTTGCTGGAGTTAAGTCATTTAGTGACTGCTGATATGAGTGGTCCTTCCTAGAAAACAGAGATTACTCGTCCATGGGTCCAGAAAGGCCAGGAGCCATTGTCAAAGAATCACAAACTTAGGAAAAAACCTTCATAGAGAGTGTTCTTTTATGCACTTTATTACTTAAGCAATCCTCTAAAAATGTCAACCATGCTTTATTATGAACATCTGCCTGTATATCTTATGTGTATGGAACATATTTCAGGTGCTTAAAAGTGTGATAGAGGAAATCTTCTTGGTTTTAAGATTTGAATGTTAGAACTAATTGACTATCATGACTATCATAAAGGCTTTTAGAAGGCCACTGGGCAGGGGGTGGGAGGCGAGGAGAGAACAGGGGGGAGATAAATTATTTGCTTCTTAGGCTAAATCTACTTTGAAAACATAACTAAGAAAGGTCGCGGATGCCTTGCCAAGAAGTACAAGCGTTCTTCTATGAGTAAAGACACTATTAGCATGTGCATTTCAGAAACAGAACCAGGTGTGAGATTCTTTGAAGTCATGCTTAAACTCTTACAGGTACCTAAGAATTTCTTTTGAAGGCACTAAAGTAGTCTTAACAATGAACTCTTATTTTCTCTGATTTCCAAAGTGCTCATTCATTAAGATGATGCAATATCTTCTATCACTTATTTCTTATTGAAGTAAATTTCCCAAAGGATTTTTTCCCCAAAATAAGTGGAAATCCTTTCTTTTATGACACTGTGGAGAAGGATGGAGGCTGATAGGAGTTGGCGAACTTATCTGGCAGTTTTCAAATGTATTAACTTTGAAGAAGGTGGTGGAGGTAACACAGAATTCAAAGGATAGTGCTTCGTCAGTAATAGATGCAGACTACTCAGAGAAAGTGCAAGACACTTCCAAGTCCTAAGAGATGTTTTCTGCAAGTAGTCCACATCCCAGGGAAGCGTCTGCAGAGGAAGAGGGGACATCTAATCCTATTTGCAGATAAGCAAGAGAAGGACATAGTGACCAGCATTACAGTTACAAAAGACATTTGAAGAAATCACTAATCAGACTCAGAGTCCTGAAGCCCTCATTTGTATGCCATATCATGATAAACTGTTGAGAAATTAAATATGATTACTGTGAAATCCCACTTGAATGATTGGTACAGTCTCAATTTGATTTTCAATAAGAAGTCTAATTACATAAGAAACTGCAATATTTTCTTATAACTTGTGTCTCCCAAAAGTAAAATGCTATAGCAAATTTAGTGAGTTTAAACATATGACAATAATTTCAAAATATTAAGTTGCAATTTTTATTGATATAGCAAAATGATTTTATAAAGGAGTTAATTTAACTATAGTACTTATCATGTGATGGGCTGAATAACAGTCTCCAAGGAAATAAAGTTCCAAATCTTAGGACTTGAGAATATGTTACCTTTACAAGTAAAAGGGACTTTGTAAATATGATTACATTAAAGATCTTCAGATGACAGATTAGTCTGGATTATCAAAGTGGTCCAAAGTATTCACAAGATCCTTATAAAAGGAAGATATTTGACTACAAAAGGAAGGTTAGAGAGATGCAGTGTGAGAAAGACACAACCAGCCACTGCTGGCTTGGATGATGGAATGAAGAGCTCTGAGCACTGAAAAACACAGAAGTTTCCAGAGGCTGGAGAAGACGGGGAAATAAACTTTCCCTAAATTTTCCAGAGAGAATGAACTCTGCCAACACCTTGATTTTAGACTTCTGAACTCCAGATCTCTAAGAGAATAAATTCTTGTTGCTTTATGTCAATACATTTGCGGTGATTTGTCACAGAAGTAATAGGAAATTATCTACATTATGTATCTACATTATGAAGGGAAGAGTTGGAACTTTTGGAAAAAAGAAACACTTAAAGTCAGAAAGGCTTTCAAATATTTGTTAATTGGGTATTTAGTGTGTTTGTTAACATACTATAGATGGAATTGTTTCCCCTTGAAATTCATATGTTGAGACTTTAACTTCCAACATGACTGTTTTTGGAGATAAGGCATTTAGGAAAACGAAGGTTAAGAGAGATCATGAGGGTGGGTCTAATCCAATAGGGTTGGTGGTCTTATGAGAAAAGTTCTCTTTCCTGCTCCCTCTTTTCATGTATACCGTGAGAAAAGGCCATGTGGCTCACAGCAAGACGTTTTCCACCTGCACGCCATGCAGAGCTACCTCACCAGGAACTGAATCAGCTAGAAACATGGTCTTGAACTTCCAACCTCCAGAACTGTGGGAAATAAATGTTTGTTGTTTAAGCCGTCCACTCTGTGGTACTTAGTTACAGCAGCCCAAGTAGACTAATACACTAAAATCAATGCCGTTTGCTGATTGAATCGGTTAATATTTGTGTACACTTTCCAGAGAGGTAAGATAACAGTGATCAAGAGTGAGGCCGCTGCCTGAGTTTGAATCCAGAGATTCCTATTTCCTGTGAGTACTATGGACAAGAAGTGGAATATCTCTGTGTTTCACTTTCTTAGGTAAAATGGGACTGATGACATTTTCTGCCGCGGGAGGAATTCTTGATGACCATGAAGATAACATATGTAAGCATTGAAGGAAGTATCTGGCGTGCACTAAAAAGAATCCTATTATAACTTTGTATAGTATAAAAGCATCCACTGAAATCTTTATATTTTTAAGTAAACTAGAATGGCATGGAGGAAATAACAAAAGACTGAGACAGAAAATTAAATTCAAGTTGTTTGTGAACTTGAGGAAATTACAATCTCTCTTTAAAATTTGTCTTTTCCTCACCCATATGAGGAAATTGAGATTTAAATCTCACAAGATCATTGTGAGGATAAAAATGAAATGATATCTGTAAACGTATTTAGAACTAAGAAACATTATAGAATCATGATTTATATGTGTAATTTTCTGATTACTAATATTAGTGCTACTATTATATTGCAGAAAACAGAAAATAAAAGCCTATTACATGTTTTCATATTTATTATATCATTTAAGAAACCTAGGGACCCTTTAAATATTCCCCCCTTAAAAGTTATTTTACTAGGGTTTCTTCTCTCTGCTGTGCTCTCCACGATAGTCATCACCTTGGTAATTGTCTCTTTGAAGCAAAAGTGGTTAAAGGAACTAGAATGTTGTCCTCTGGTGGTCACACCAAAGCCTCAAGGCTTTAGCCGTAGTTCAAGCTATAGAAATAAACCTAAGGTGTGCAGGTGTCGGGTAGAAGAGAAGCCTCTCTTCTGTCTACTCTGAAAGGTCTTTGGAAAGAACTGACAGTAGACGTTTAACAAGAGAAAAACAATAATAAATTTATCAATGTGTACAAGGGCACAGGAGTCCTACAAATATGAGACTCAAAGAAGAGCTTAAAACTCTCTTCAATGTGTTACACATGTGGGAATTTTTGGTGGACAGGTAGAGACATCTCGGAGAGTAGCATTCACATTCCTGATGGGAAAACAGGCAACCACCTTGATTTCCTGCCCTAAGTGCTGAAAAATTAATACATAATACTTACTGAGTATTGTATTTCACAGATGATCACACATTTATGTGCCCATCTTAGACATATCCTCGTTCTTTCTTTCCACTTCATTATGTGTACTTTTATTTTATCCTACAAAAAAAAACTTTGCAATATGTATTGTCACCATGGTATTGCTGTCATCATTTATCAAAAGGGGGAACTGAGAATGAGTAAGTGGAAATGCCTCGAGGTTGTGTCGTCAGTGTGTGATAAAGTTGGAATGTAAACTCCAATGTATTGACCCATTTCATTAATATTTCACCCCTGTTTACTTGTCCTTATTGATATACCTATTTTGAACATGGTTAAGCTTACATCTAGACTAAAAATTTGTTGGGTATTGAGATGGTTCAGAATAAGCCAATGTTGGGAGATTCTGCATGGAAAGTGAAGGACATCTTTCATGTCAGTATTGGTGTTTTTGTATTAATGGTGATTTATCTTACTCTTACCTTGACAATAATTACTTTAAAATGAAAAAAAGAAGAAAAAAGGAAAGCAAGAGTAAAGTCCTCCATTTCTTTAGCACTTAAGTTAAAACTATGAGGCCTTTTTAGCTCTGGAAAAAGGATGGAATGAGTGAGGCATTGTAGGCACATAATTTAGAGGACACAAAGCACAATAAGTATTATTTGTTACCATATTACTTAACACAATATTGTAAAGGCTCAATCAAAATGAATGCAAAATACATGATGAACAGAATGTTAAGATTATTTTTTCTTTTTTTTCTCTTTTAATTTTTATTTTAAAATTGTGGGGTACAATTCAGAGCTAGATGTACAAATATTCACCGTGCAAGTACCCTTATTGATGAGGCATGCCCCCCCTTCCCCAGGCAGATATCGGCTACTGTCAATCTCACCTCACCACCCGCCCTCTTCCCCACAGTTTTCCGCCACTTTCAATCCTTTTCTTTTCTTTTTTTTTTTTTTGAGTTAGAGTCTCACTCTGTCGCTCAGACTGGAGTGCAGTGGCCGCTCCCAGCCACCGCAGCCTCGACCTGCTGGACTCCGGCGATCCTTCCGCCTCAGCCTTCCAAATAGCCGGAATTACAGGCGCGCGCTACCACGCCCAGCTAAATTTTTGATTTATTGTAGAGATGAGGTCTCGTTAAGTTGCCCAGGTGGGTCTCGAACCCACAGGCTCAGGCAATTCACTCACCTCGGCCTCCCAAAGCACGGGATTACAGGCTGAGTCACCGAGCCCAGCTCAATCCTTTTCTTATGGTAATACAGTAGTTGTTCAAGGTCCACGTATGAGTGAGAACATGTGATACTCAGCTCTTTGTTTCTGTGAGAGATCACTCAGCATTATACACTCTAATTACATCCAGGTTGCTGCAAAGTTCATGATTTTGTTCTTCTTTATGGCTGTGTAGTATTCCACTGTGTAGATGTACCGCAATTTTTATACAGTCCTCTTTTGATGGGCAGGATGGTTGGTTCCATGTTCTTGCTATTGTGAACAATGCTGTGATAAACATACATGTGCAGATATCTTTCTCATAGTTATTTGTCAACTCCATGTCTGACAAAGGTCTAACATAAAGGATCTACAAGGAACTCTAACATGCTGAAAAGAAAAACACAAACAGTCCCATTACAAAGTGGACTAAAGATATGAATAGACACTTCTCAAAAGAAGACATACGAGCAGCCAGCAGATACATGAAAAAATGTTCAGCCTCACTAGTCATCAAGGAGATGCAGGCTGGATTAAAAAAATGTGGTACATATACACAATGGAATATTATGCAGCCGTAAAGAAGGACAAATATATAGACTCTGCAGCAAACTTGGATGGATTTGGAGTGAATCATGCTCCACATACTATCACAGAAGCAAAGAAAAGAGTACCATATGTTCTCACTCATAAGCGGACCATGAACAATTATAACGCTATAAGATAGCAACTGACTTTAGTGGGAAATGAAATGAGCAAATGTGTTGAAAGAATCTCCACAAAAAGTCGTAAAGCCAAACACAGCCTCTCATAACAATGCTAGATGGTACATTGATGCTAATGGGTTCCTAGCAGGGGAAGTCTGTACCAAGGGACTCACTCTCCAAAAAATAATTCTGTAGATTTTTTTGTGTGTGTGTTCCCATATGTATATGGTGTGTGTGTGCACATATATGTGTTTATGTGTGTGAGTGAGAGAGAGAGAGAGAGAGAGAGAGGGAGAGAGAGAGAGAGAGAAAGAGGGAGGGAGGGAAGGAAAGGGAGGGAAGGAGGGAGACAAGGAGAAAAGGAGGAGAAGAAATAAAGATAGATGGGTAGATAGATGAGCAGATAGATAAATAGAGCAATAAAACAACTCTTAGGCAGTTTCTTTTGCCCATGCCAGCTCTGGCATGTCTCCCTTTCTTTTCTCCTCTCTTTCTCTAGTGTACTTTGTTTTGAAACGTAAAAAAACCCCAAAACTTTTAGGCCCTGATATAGAGTGTTTAGTAATCCTAGAATATTTTATGTTCCTAAGTCAGCAACATGTTTTCTAAGTCAAGAACATTCAGTATAGGAAGAAAACTTTAATAAGGAGCAATACTTGCCAAAAGTAGAGTAGAGAAACTCCAGTCATAGGGAACAGTATATTGGACTATAACAGAAATTGTGGGAACTGACCCTCTGAAATATGCAAAGCATTATCTGAAGTCTACCAGCATATCCTTCTTTTACTGTTTTAGAAAACTGCATTGAAAAGTATGGGGAAGGCCTCAGCTATTTAATGTAGAAAATTACTATTGTAATGCCAGTATATAATCGTATACTGCATAATAAAATTGGAATGCTTTTAAACCGTTATTGTTTAAGAGAAGGAAAAGTTGAGGATAAAAAGACATTTGATTTTGACTAAAGAATATTCCTGCTGAGACACTAAGTAACACTTAAAGTGTCACACCATTTTCATTCCTGCTAGTATTAAAATGATTTGATTACAAATTATAAAACTTCTAATTGGACTTTCAGCATAATAATTAAGGAAAACTGTTTTCCATTATTAAAATGAAACAAGAATAAGAAATTAATGAATACAATGTTTCTGAACAATGTGGGCTTCTGAGGTAAAATCCAGGCTTCCCTAAGAAAGATGGTGGAGGAGGAAGAGTAGGAGGAGGAAGGTGATTCAGTGCACAAGGGCATCCTCCAAGCACTGAGAGCACCACAGGAGAGAAAAAAATCCTTTAAGGGATGAGTCAAAATACAAATGGATATTGAATACTGGGATTAAGATGATTTTTCAGAGCATTTGCTATTGATAACATACTTTCCATCTCTGTCTGTATTACAAACATTTCAAGAGTTTTAATGGAGATCTTCTATAGGTATTAGTCATATAAAATCTCTTCATACTATGAGTCATTTCAAAAGTGTTCCATCTTATTTTTCTACACATCCCCTCACCCTTAATCAGATTGAGGTTTTCTTCAACTTCTCACTTATCCCATTAATTTTATTTGCTACTTTAGATGTTGTCCATCGGCTTTAGAAGAAGTGGTTATTCTGAGAATAAGAGCCATTTCTTCTTTTTATTTCTAATGTCCAGTATTTTTATAAACATTTAAAAATAAGTGAATAAATAGATGAACTAACGCCACCATTTTGAAAGTACTTCTCTTTTGCCATAGTGTTTGACACAGACAATATAGGAAGTCAAATTTTAAAGATTTAAAACAAAATTTTAAAAAATATCTATGTAAATGCACATGAATGGGGGCACAATTAACAGCTATAATATTGTCAAGGGAATACCAGGATTGCTAAGTAGTAGAAATTAGCGTTTTATTGGAGAGGTCAGTTTGCAAACTGGACAGCTTCTGGCGTAAACTGAAGGTGCTCTCTTTTTGAAGACACAAATAACAGTTGGGTGTTATGCCCCACAGGGTCCATATTCCACAATATAGTCATTTGTATTCAAAACATTTGGGGGAATATCTATATATACTTATGAGGGGAGTTGAGTACATGCACAATGGGAAAGCATATATGTAACATACATCCCATATTCACTTTGGGATGGAATTTTAGTACTAAAATGAAGTTGAATTTAACTCTCTAGATTAAAAGGTGAATCATAGGACACAGACATTCTTTATAAGCTGCTGATACCGGCTTAGAGTTTGCAGTTACTTAGCAGAAAATAATGTTTTTGATGCCCATCTTTTGTCCAATCAGAGTTGTAATACTCTGGATCTTAAATAAGAGTTGAAGGGGGCGTCTATACCTTTTCCTGACAGCCCCTATTGTCAGGGAGTTCAGTAATAGTGTGATTTCTCTTGTAGCTGTGGGAATTTAGGGAGTTGCCATGCCAACTGAGCCCTGTGCCCTAGGCCCATAGGTAACTTTTAGTTTTCTTAACCTTAGGGTCCATCTTAGGTCATAAAAGGCATCTACTTTGGCTGCTCAGATCACAGCAATTACTCAGGACAAGCTTTTGGTTACTTACTCTAGAATTCAAATGACAGACTTGTAGAAAATACATTGTATGGTCAACAGAGAACAGCTATATTAATTTCCAGTAATGCATTTGTTCCACATTTTCTTTGGTCAATAATTTGCTATTGAACTCCATGTATAGAGAATAGAGGGCAGTGGAAATTTCATAAATAGTATATGCCATAAAATGTTGTATATATTTTTATTTTAGCAGATGATAAAAAATGAAGTAAACAATAAGAAATATGACTTTGACCCTTTCAAAGAAGATCTGAGCATACAGTCAATATTTACATATATGTTATATTTTTATTTCACCTATTTCATAAATAAATTGAAATGTCTTAGAGAAATTTAATTAAAATAAAAATCTTCCAATCCAGCACACCTTTTCACAAAGATAGTAAGAGAAGAAAATAGTTGTATTGTTAAATAAACATTCAACCAGAATGGCAGGCACACTACAGGCAACTCACTAGCTAAGAGAAGGTAAAGGCAGAAATAAATTTCACCCTTTCATAAACCAAGCAGATACAACTCATTCCTTACATGTTCTCAGGATTAACGGTAGTTAGTAATCAGGTAAGGTAATTTGGTGGCATTATTTATTACCCATAGTTCATTCTGGTTTCACCTGTAATTGATGTGACCATCTGGGGTCGCTAATTATTTTATGAAGAGAAAATATAAGCTTCTCAAACTATTATGAAAAAAGACATTTTTGCAACTTTAACCCAAGTACCTCCTGAAGATATGCTCTTACCCTTCCACAAGAATTGCAAGATATAGAACTTGATGTTGGCATTTCAGAGATTGTGCCCAGATCCTTGAGAAAGACATGCCCCTGGATCAGGAAGCTGAGAAAAGTCCTATCTAATATTCTAAAGGATTCACATATATTTCAAAAGGAGAAGAAATTACCTGTAGTTTCAAGTTTTCTGAAGTAAGCGATGTGAGATAAAAGAGGAGAGAAAAAGAACTTCCTTTCTTTGGAACAGAAAGAATTATACCACTTATTTTTAATTCATATTTTTCTTTACATATTGAATGTGGTGTACAGTTTCATGAAAATATAGAGTTTATATTAGAAGAATAATGAATGTTTTATTATATTGCTTGATAAGAATTCTGACTGTATGTTTTTGCTTGTTTGTTTGCTTTTCCTGTTTTACACTAAGAAAATATTTCACAATAAAACTGTGCCTTGGCAAACCATAGGTCCAATAAGTGTTTTCTGTCTATAAAAATGCTTACTTCCAGGAGATGGAGGCAAGCTGACAATGGAACTGGTCAGTGTGAGAATCTCTGCAAAAGCAAGTGTCCATAAAGACTGTCTGTGTGAGTGGGTATGTGCCAGTGGGTGAGTGAGAGTCCATCTGAGGGAAGACACAGGTTCAAGCACCCAGGATCTCCTTCAGAGGTGACTTCAACCCACCACTGCCCACCATGTTCCTCCAGCTCACAGGATCATCTGCTGTTCTCAGGGGTCTCTTGGGAGAAGGCAGCAGAGATCAGCTGCTCCTCACCACCTAGCACCTGGCCCATGCCACCATCTGTGGCAGCAGGCTGGATACGAGCAGCAAGAATCATGACGAAGAAGCAATGAGGAAATCTGGAACTGAGCCCTGCTGCCAGTGAGGAGATGCCAACCACTGCCACTTTCTCTGTCCCAGGACTGAGCAGAGACTTGCATTGCCCCACCAAGCTCTGGCCAGCCTCCAACCTGAGACCCAGAGGCTATCTACATACCCCTTTGGGATTGACCATTGGGCACGGAGGGACAGACACTCCTCTCCCATGCTAGATCAGGCACAGTCACATCTGATCTGAGTGGGAGACTTGGCAGCAGCAGCAGCAGATGAATTGGGTGAGTCTGAATCTGATTCACCCTCCTCCCACAGCAGCTCGTGGGGTGTCTGACCCACACTAAGAGCAACCCGATCAGCCTGTGCTGAGAGTGGAGAGTATGGGCTGGAGACAAGAGCCACTCCCTAATGCAGAGAAAGCTAAAAGTGGCAGCATCCAAGAAGGGTGGCAGTGCTTGGGAAAGGAACTCAAAGTTCCAGAAATGATCACAGAGGGAGCTTCTTTTTTTTAATCTCTGTTTTTGTTTACATCTTGTACTTACTTTGTTTTTGGTATTTTATTGTTGTTTTTTAGATTTTCTGTTTGCATATGGGTACTTTTAAAGGTGAGTTCATCAAGAGGTGTTTTTGTTTCTTTGTTTGTATTTTTTTGTTGTTTTACTCTGTTTTTGTTTGTGTCTTTGTTTATCCATTAGTTGGTATGCCTGTCTGTTTTCCCCCTTCTTTTTCTCTCTCTCCACCTTCCTTTTGTCTTCCTCCTTCCTTTTTCTGTTCTTTTCCTTTTTCTTCTCTCATTTTGCTTTCATGAGCCACACATACACCCCCACTACATGGACAGATTCTAAAACAGGTGGACGTGGGTTCCAGGGAGGCCCACACACCTGTCAGTGGATACTGGGATTGGCAGATAGCTTCTGAACCATGGTTCCCCCCTTAATCAAATCTCAAAACTGCAAAAAGCACAGCTCCCCAACCCTAGTCTGGCTTCAAAATTGAACAAACCCAGAGGATCTACATAGGGAAGAATAGGGGATTGAGCAAACAGAAATGAAAACTATCTTCCCATCACTGAACAACAGAATTAAACAAAGGGTGGAGAAGGGGGAGGAAAGCCTTCACAAATGAAAAAAGAACCAACAGAAGAACCCAGGTCCCATGCAGACCCCTGGGAAGACCGCAACTGAGAATACAGACTTTCGAACTCAAAAAATGAAGAGCCCCTAGAATGACTGGTCTCAAACCACAAACCCATATTTCAAGAGAGAATAAATAGAAATGAAGAGAGACAAGAGGAAAGAATGATGGATTTGATAACTGAGATGATAGCAATAAAGAATACAGTGAACCAAATAAATAACAAACTGATAAGCATGCAAAGCAGAAACAACCAAGCAGAAGAAAGAATCTCAGAGCTTGAGGACCAAAATATGGAACTAACCCAAACTGCTAAAAACATTGGAAAAAAGCTTTAAAAGATGGAACAAAGCCTACAAGAGATGAGCAATTATATTAAGAGGCTGAATATAAGATTACTTGTAACCCCCGAGGCAGATAGACAGAGACCACCCTGGAACAAACATTCCAAAACATTATCCAAGAAAACTTCCCTCATCTCATCAGATATATGACCATTCAAACACAAGAGATTTAGAGAACCCCTGCAAGACATCAAATGAGAAGACCAACTCCTAGACACATAGTAATTCACTTGCACAAAATAGGAATAAAATAAAAAATTCTAAAGGCAGCAAGAGAGATAGGCCAGACTACCTACTGGGGAAGACCAATTAGAATAGCAGCAGACATACCTATGGAAACACTACAGGCTAGAAGAGCCTGGAGTCCAATTTTCAAAGTTCTCAAAGTTAAGCCATTTCAACCAAGGACTTTCTTCCCAGCTAAGCTAAACTTCATCAGTGATGGAGAATTAAAATCCTCCCAGACATTCAAACTCTAAGGGTTTATGCCACCTCCAGACCAACTCTACAAGAAACACTTAAGAAAGTATTAAACGCAGAAGAAAGAAAAAAAAGAATGACCATGCCCTTACCAAGAATTCAGGAAAAATATCAAAAACACATAAATCTACTCAAAAAGAAAGCTAACAAATAAATAAACAATCACAACAAACTCTATAAGAACCTCATAACAGGGCTAAACTCTCATCTCTATAATTAGCCTGAATGTGAATTGACCAAATGCACCACAGCAAAGACATAGAATAGCAAACTGGATTAAAAAATCATGATGCAACAATGTGCTCCCTAGGAGACTCATCTCATCAGAAAGGACACTCACAGATGCAAAGTAAGAGGATGGAAAACACATTTTCAGGTGAACAGAAGCCAAAAGAAAGCAGGAGTTTCAATCTTAAATCAGACAAAATATCTTTTAAGCTATCAAAAATTTAAAAATATATGGAAGAACAGTACATTATGATGAAAGGTTCAATCCATCAGCAAGAAAATTCTATCCTAACCATATATGTCCCCAACATAGGAGCACCAACTTTAATAAAGCAGCTTATAGGCAAACTAAAAAATATTGACTCTAACACTATCTTATCTGGGAACTTAAATACCCCTCTAACAACCCTAGATAGATCATTGAGGCAAAAAATCAACAAGGAGATCCGGAACCTTTACTTGACTCTTGGCCAAATGGACATGATAGATACCTACAGAACACTTCACCAAACAACCACAGAATATACATTCTGCTCATCACCACATGGAATGTACTCTAAAATCAACCACATCCTTGCCCATAAATCAAGCATAAACAAATTTCATGTGATTGAAATACTGCCATGCACCTTCTCAGACCATAACGGAATAAAGATAAATATCAACACCAACAAAGTTCCCTCAAAACCCACAAAGGAGTGGACACTAAGCAGCATGATCCTCAACAACTCCTGGGTCAACACAGAAATCAAAACAGAAATTATAAGATCCCTGGAAGTAAATGAAAATGAAGAAACATCTTACCAAAATTTCTGGGATGTCATGAAAGCAGTACTAATAGGGGAATTCATGTCTCTATGAACACATATAAAGAAAATGGAAAGATCACAAGTTAACAACCTATCAAAACACCTAAACGAGAAGGAAAAGCAAGACCACCAAAACCCTAACTTCAGCTGAAGAATCCACTCACCAAAATAGCCCAAATATGGGACATAGAAGACAAAGTATAATAGAAAAAAATCAACGAAACAAAAAGATGGTTCTTTGAAAAGATAAACAAGACTGATGGATTCCTAGCCAGATTGATCAAGAAAAAAAGAGAAAAAAGCCCAAATAAGAAATGCAAATCAGAAATGCAAAAGATGAAGTCACAATAGACCCCAAAGAAATACAAAAGATTATCAGAGATTATTTTATATATTTGTATGGAAACAAACTTGAAAACCTAAATGAAATGAAGGACTTTCCGACATCACAAAACCTCCCTAGGTTGAAACAAAAAGAAATTGAGACCCTAAATAGACCAATAACAACTCAGAAAATTAGCTCTGTCATAAGAAAGCTACCTGCGAAATTCTACAAGGAGGAGCTGATACCAATCCTATTGAAAGTATTCCAGGCAATTGAGAAAGATGGACTTCTCCCCAGATCATTTTATGAAGCTGTCACACTGATAACCAAACTGGATAAAGATCCAACAAAAAAACAAAACTACAGGCCAATATGCTTGGTGAACATAGGTGCTAAAATTCTCAGAAAGATTCTAGCAAACCAGCGGCAACAACACATCTCAAAAATCATCCACAATGACCAAGTAGGCTTCATCCCTAGGATGTCGGGCTAGTTCAACATTCTCAAGATCATAAACGTAATTAAATACATCAACAGATGTAAAAACAAGAATAATATGATGATATCATTAGATGTGGAAACAGCTTTCAATAAAATCCAGCATCCCTTCTTGATAAAAACAAAAACCCTTGAACACCTAGGCATAGAAGAAACATATCTCAAAATAGTAAGAGCCATCTATGAGAAATCTACAGCCAACATACTGCTAAACAGACAGAAATTGGAATCATTTCCCCTGAAACTAGAACAAGACAAGGCTGCCCACTTTCACCTCTTCTGTTCAACATAGTGTTGAAAGTCCAGTTAGGGCAATCAAGCAAGAGAAGAAAATTAAGGGTATCCAGATAGAAAAATAGGAAGTTGTTATCCCTTTTTGCTGATGACATGATGCTATACCTTGAAAACCCAAGAGAATCTGTCAAAAACCTCCTGGCACTGATAAAGAATTTTGGCAAAGTCTCAAGGTATAAAATAAATGTGTGAAAGACAGTCACATTCTTAAACATGAACAATAAGCAAACAGAAACCCAAATAAAAAGCACAATCCCATTCACAATAGCCACACAAAAAATGAAATATCTTGGCATCATCCTAACTAGAGAAGTGAAAGACCTATATAACGAAAATTACAAAACAATATTCAAATAAATCAAAGATAACACAAATAAATAAAACATATTCCATGCTCATGGATTGGAGGAATTAACATTGTTAAGATGTCCATCCTACACAAAGCAATCTACAGATTTAACCCCATATCCATTAAATTACTAGCATCATTCTTCTCAGACCTGGAGACAATAATACAGAAATTCATATGGAAACATAAGCGACCATGAATAGCCAAAATAATCCTTAGTAAAAAAAAACAAAAACAAAAACAAAGTGGGAGGTGTCACACTTCCAGACTTTAAACTTTATTATAAGGCTACAATAATCAAAACAGCCTGGTATTGGTAGAAGAATAGGCATATAAACCAATGGAACAGGACAGAGGGTCCAGAAGAAAAACCTCAATTTCTCAATCAACTCATCTTTGACTAAACCTCCAACAGCAACCACTGGGGAGAGGTGAACTTATTCAGTAAATGGTGCTGGGAAAACTGGCTGACCACATTCAGAAGATTAAAACAAGACCTATCACCATTCACAAAAATCAACTCTAAATGGATCAAAGACCTAAATGTAAAACCTCAAACTATAAGAATCTTAGAAAATGTAGGAAACACCCAATGGAAATTGGAAATGGCAACTAATTCCTGATCAAAACCCCAAATGCCCATGCCGTAAGAGATAAGATAGTGAAGTGGGAACCTCCTTAAACTGAAAAGCTTTTATAAACAAAAGAAACCATCTATAGAGCAGGGAGACAGAACCCACAGAATGGGAAAAAAATATTTGCCAACTATATATCTGACAAAGTCCTATCATCCAGGATCTATTAGGATCTCAAACAAACTACCCTATTAGAAAGTGGGCAAAATATTTGAATAGACAGTTCACAAAAGAAGACACACGAGCAGCCAACAGCTACATGAAAAAATGCCTGGTCTCACTAATCATCAAAGAAATACAAATTAGAACCACACTGAGATACCATCTAACTCCAGTCAGGATGGCCATCATCAACAACTCAAAAAACAACAGATACTGATGCAGGGAAAGGGAACACTTCTACACTGTTGGTGGAAGGGTAAATTAGTACAATCTCTGTGGAAAACAGTTTGGCGATTTCTAAAAAATCTAAAAATTGACCTTCTATATGACTGAGCCATCTCCCTTTTGGGAAAATGCCCAGAGGAACTCAAATCACTCTATGAAAAAGATACTTGCAAATACATGTTTATTGCAGCATTATTCACAATAGCAAAAACATGGAACCAACGATGCTGCCCATCAAAAGAGGACTAGATGAAAAAAATGTGGTACATATACACAATGCAATATTACACAGCCATAAGGAAGGACAAAATTATGAACTCTGCAGCAACCTGGATGGACTTAGTGTCTTTAATACTGAGTGATCTATCACAGAAACAAAGAACTGAGCACCACATGTTTTCACTCATAAATGGACCCTGAACAGTTATCATAATACTATGATAGTATTATGATTGGCAGTAGTGGGAAACTGCCAGGGGAGGGAGGAGGGACACACCTCATCAGTAAGGGTATCTGATCTCAAACCAGGTGAAGTGGGGACCAAAGTGAAGCCTAAAATTTACCTACACAAGGACCACTTGTAAACCTAAACCTGAATTGTACCCACAACTTGAAAATAAAAAAAAATTTT
This sequence comes from Tarsius wallacei, assembly GCA_963574415.1. NCBI lineage: Eukaryota > Metazoa > Chordata > Mammalia > Primates > Tarsiidae > Tarsius > Tarsius wallacei. Next base: position 30,781 of record CAUYQG010047365.1, on the reverse strand, counting down.
TTTAAAGACTACAGAAGACAGTTAAAAAAAAATAAGATGCCTACTTCATAGATGTGGGATAGTAAGGATTTCTCATAGAGAAGAAAATGCTTAAATTTTAAAATTCAGTTGGGCCAGTGCCCAAATAATCCTTTGCTGGCCACCGTCAAATTAGACACGTGAGAACTGGACAGATTCCCAATTAATTTTCCTCTAGGAAAAGAAGAAAAAACAAAAGATGTGAAAAGATTTAGAGAGGAACAGGATAAAAGTAGAATGCCATTGTTCTCCTCACCATTTTATTTTATCAGAAACTGATTGAGTCTGAGGAAAGGAATTACCAGCTCGGAAAGTACAAAGATAGAAATAAGATTGCTGTCAATTTGAAATTACCTTAAAACTCAGGTAAATTGATTTATAAAGGCCACATTTAGTTCACCGCTTGTATTCATACTTTAAAAAAATTTTTTGAGTGGGAGTCTCACTCTGTTGCCCAGGCTGGAGTGCAGTGGCACACTCTCAGCCTCCCTAATGTTGAACTGCTGGGTTCCAGTGATCCTTCCACCTCAGTCTTCCAAGTAGCCGGAAATACAGGTGCACACTACCATGCCTGGCTAATGTTTTTTATTTATTTATTGTAGAGACAAGGTCTCACCAAGTTACCTGGACTGGCCTTGAATCCATTGGTTCAAGCAATCCATTTGCCTCAGCCTCTCAAAGTGCTGGGATTATAGGCTGAACCATGGAACCCAGCCTGTATTCATACTTCTACCTTTTCCCCCTAGGGTAGTAGCTCCATTATGTCCTGTATTTAAGGATTGCTTTCTACCTTTCTTACCCTCTGTGGACCCAGAAAAGAATTAAGCTGCTGCTGCTAGTGTGCAACTTAGACATTACATGTGATAGATCTTCACCATCTGTGGGGTTTTCTTTCACCAAACAATAAGTGACACACCTAGATAAATGTCCTTTTTGCGACCCAGTGTGACTGGCTGCTGTGTTTCAAGATGGCCTGGATTAGAAAGGCAGCCCATAGTGACTGCAGAACTGGCTAGCTTCTTAGGACAGGACCTGGGGGAGTCTGCACTGAAAACTGTCAAATTATTTCCACTTATTTAAATCCTAATGCCTTACTTAATCGCATCTCAGAGTGCTAAGGAAAAGCAAAGCAAATCTATTGTTCTGGAAAAGAAGAAGGAAAGTTCAGTGACATTTAATTGCTCAAAAATATTATTTATGGAAATAATTTATTAATAAACTAAGCTTTTATCATGAAAAGTCATGCTTAAGGTTTTCAAGCAAATCTTTACATAAAGAAACTCATTTTTTACAGAAATGATATATATACTAATGATATATTAAATATGTATATGGTTATTTATATGTACCCATATACAATAATAAACCCGAAGTTTTATACTGAGTGGGTTCCAAATTCATGTTTGTATTGTGTTATGTGATTTTAGAATTATTTTTCAGATTTTTGATGCATTTGTTTTCAACTCAAGCCGAAAAGGGGAAGAGTATGACTTAATTTTCAGGCATTATGTGAAGTAATGGATGAGAATCAAACTGAATGACACCCACAGACCATGCAAACACTTCCATTAGCCAAGGTCGGCATTGGGGATTTTAATAGTTCTCCTTCCAGACTGGCTTTCAATCAGAGAATATATTTGCATTTCCCTACTCTTACTTCACCTACTGATAAGGTACTAATGTCCTCTGACATTGCTTGAAGAGGAGCTCCAGGAAGAAAAGAAGAGTCTGATCATTTTGTATATAACTAAATTGAGTATATTCAAGTATTTTCATTTATAAACTCAAGGCAACTTGCAAGACTATCTAACTAGAACTATCTAATCCATTGTAGCTGAACAATATGTGCCTTTCTTGGATTTGAACAAGACATCTAGAATACTTTTTTCTTCTTCTGTGTCCCTAGAATTGCATTCTTTCTGAAACTGTCCTTTTGAGATGAAGGCTTCCTTCCTGTGGTCCTGAGGATAGGTTGCTAGGCAGCAGACACTGTCCTCTTGCATCCTTTCCAAAGCGGAGTTACTCTACCATGCTCCAGTCCACACCTGGCTCCAGGCAGGTGTCGGGGAGTGAGTCATTTTTTAAAGAACGTTTTGTCTCTAGGATTTTTTTAAAATTCAGTTTAAATCAGGACACATAAAATAAGCCTTAATACCCTTGACGATATAAATATAGTTTTGTGAAGTACATAGATTGACAGATTGGATAATCATGATGGAGAGAGAATTAAATATAGAGAAGAGAAAGGTAACTAATGCTAGCTGAATAAGTCATTTCAGCTATAATTTTAAGATAATAGCTTCTGAAATATGGTCCTTGTGGAAAAGTCAAAGCAAGAGTTTATGTAGCTCTAAGGCAGGAGCACAGTGTTTAAGAGAGCAGAAATATGCTTTTAATTAATTTGATGGCTAAAAATACTGAATGCTTTGGTGAGTCTTTTCTTACTCAATTATGAATTTTTAAGTTGTCATATGCAACTTTAGGTAATTTAATATGATAAGTTTATATCAATGAAGAAAAATTGTTGATTAAATGTCTTACATTGAAAGAAAGCAGGGGTAGCAACTTGGAAAAATTAAAAACATTTAGTAATGTGATTCTTACCAAAATGCCTAAGTTAGAAAAGAACAGATGTTTCTTCTTCTGTTCATTTAACAAATATAAAGATTAAAAAACACATTATTAAATTAAAAGGCACAAAAAGGAATTCATCTTTAACCTGTTGAGATGTCTAGACAAGTAGTATACATATATTACTCTTTTTATTCCTGTTTGCAGAACTAGGATTTGTTGCTGTTGTGAGTTTAATTTTATCCTCCCAAAAAGATATGTTGAAATTCTATCTTCCAGTATCCCAGAATGTTACCTTATTTGGTAGTAAGGTCCTTACAGAGGAAATCAAATTTAAATGATTAGGGCAGATCCTAGTCCTATATAACTGGTATCCTTATTAAAGGGGGACATTTATATACAGACTTGCGAAGAGGGAAGGTGACAGGAAGAGACACAGGCAACAGGGCTGCAGTAATGCGGTCACAAGCCAAGGAGTCTGGGTCCTCCAGGAACTGGAAGAGGCAGGAAGGATTCCTCACCTGCAAACTTCAGAGGAAGCATGACCCTGCTTGGACTTGGACTTCTAGCCTTGGAAATGTCCATTCTAAGACATTCAGTTTATAGTCTTTTCCGATGGCAGCCCTGGGAAACTAGGCAACTGCACTTCTAACAATATAAAAAGGTATCCTCATTATAAAATAACCTCATTCTAAAAATACACATGTAAAAAAGCATAAAGAAGAGATTAAAAATCAACCAATCTTTTAAAACAGCATCTTTTGGTGATCATTCATTCCATCGTATTTTGGATGTACACAGTCATACAAATTTACACTTTTAACCTGTGTATCTCAAAATAATGTTGATTATGAAGGTGAATTAGAAATGTATGTATGCTTTGCATATAGGAAAACATAGTACTTGTAATATTTGGAGGTTTACTTATAAAATTATATTTTGAAGTTCTAGTGTGTGTGTTTTCTTCTGAAACACTCTACAGAATGACTAGATACTAGAAATGTCAAAAGAGATTAACTTTGCTATTCACCAGCTGGTTTCTGAAAATATTCTTATATTAGAATTCCATGTACTTATTATGAATTATTATTTCTATGAGAATAAAAATACTTGAAGGTAAAATACTTTAAAGTCTCCAAAGTTTGGTGATGAATGTAATAGGATTATTAAAATAATAATCCTGTATCAAGCAAGTTTTCAAAAGAAAGAAAGAATGACTTGTCACTTGGAGATAGTCTAAAATATCATGATGAGGGCAGATGGAGAGAACTGTTAGTTAGAGATAAAATATTCCTACTCAAAACTTTTTTCATCCTGACAGGTATTATGTTGGAATACTTCCTTCAGTTTACAGCTTATTTTCTATGGGCAATACATAGTCAAATGAAATAATCTCCATCTTAATTATATGTGCAATTACCATATCTCAGGCAGAAGGATTGCCAGAACCCAGCAGGTCAATGCTGGGGTGGCTGTGAGCAAGCCACTGCACTCCAGCCTGGGCAACGGAGTGAGACTTCAACTTAAAAATTAAAAAAGATACAAATGTCTACTGTACTCTCCTTAGGGATGTATGTGTGTGGGTGGGTTTAGGTTTTTGTCCTTTTATACGTGAATTTATATTTTACATCAGTTTTAGAAAGTTTTCAACTCATAAGTATTTGTTTTTCTCCATTTTATTTCCTTATTTTCTTCTGAAATTCAATTCCATGTATGTTGGACCATTTACAATTATATTACCTCACAGTTCTTCAGTGGTCTGTTTTGTTATATTTTTCACTATTTTTTCTTTTGACTTTCAATTTCATCATCTTCTAATTCCTTAATTCTTTATTATGCTATGTCTTCTTTGCAATTAATTTCCTCCTATGATATTTTAAAAATATTTCTGAGATCTTCCTTTTTAATTTCTAACTTTTCTATTTTTGCAGAGTCTATGATGCTGCTGAAATGTGCTCCTTTTCTACAAAATCTGTGAGCATTATTCTCACATTATTTTGTTAAAGTCTCACTCTGATAAACTATAGCATATTGTCATTTCTAGGACTGTTTCTATTAATTGTCTCATTTCTTGACTATAGGTCTATTTTCTTTCATTCATTTTGTGAATATGCATGCTTTTCAATTTCTTATGGTTAAACCTTCTTTAATAAAAAATAATACACATACCACAATGTGTACCTGCCACTGTCTCCTCCTCTCATCCCAGAAAACAAAACGAAAGGACTTCTCAGCAATTTCTCACAAAATAAACACATTTGTAATAAAAACACAGTTGAGAATAGAATGGCATCCCTCTAATTCCCTCTCCCCATTTGTCCCTAAGGCAATCATTATCCCTCCTTCCAACTCCCCTCCCAGGCAGCTCCTTCTGTCCTGACCTCTCTAATGATACTTTTGCTGCTTTTTACTACCAAAGTCATAGACTCTATAATAGCATGTTGTTTACTTTTTATATTAACTTTATGCAAATGGAATTATGTTTTTTTATATTGCATTGGTTTCTTTGCTTATTATTATGCTTATGAGGTTCATCCATGCTGTCATATGTATTTATACCAAATTTGGACAAAGACATTGCGTTATCTTTTATGACCAAAGATGCACAAATTTTGAACACAGTTTTAGAAAACTGAATCCAATTGTAAATAAAAAATAGCAATATATCATGACCAAGTGGAGTTTATCCCAGGAACATGGATTAGTATTAGAAAAGCAATCTGAAAATCACTTTGTGATTTTGTAATGTATAGCGACACAAGCCCCCCCTTTTTTTTGGGGGTCCTTACGCTGTGGGTCAAGTCAGTCAGATTTGTATTTGAGAGGGGTGTGGGGTTGGTCACAAATATAATTTGATTTAGGTCCTCACAGAATTCAAGTGTTTTGAGTTCGAAGTCAGGACTTTCCTTCCGTTAGGATCCAGAGTCTCAGCACTTGTGATAATCCTCTGGTCAAATGTCTACAGAGTGCAGCCACTTGCTCTAGATTTGTGCAAAGTCTGTCTTTGCTGTGGGATCTACTGCCTGCTTTCTGGGTAGCTAAACACTCTTTACTTTCAACTGCTGGTTTCTACTTTCTGAGTGTAGGATGGTTCTTTCATCCCTAATGCCATGCTCTCAGGTCTACTAAGGAGCATCACTGCAGGGCTAGACAGGTTTCCGTTGTCTCTTGTGCACCTATACTAGTCTTTAGTCATTGAAAATTTGGGGTCCTTTGGAAGCTTTTATTTTATTTTTGCGTTGGAGTCTCCCTGTTGCCCAGGCTGGAGTGCAATGGCATGCTCACAGCCACCTCAGCCTCAACCTGCTGGGCTCAGGTGATCCTTCTCCCTCAGCCTTCCAAGTAGCTGGAACCACAGGCACATGCCCCTCGCCTGGCCAAATTTCTGATTTATTATAGAGATGAGGTCTCACCAAGTTGCCCAGGCTGGTCTTCAATCCCTGGGCTCAGGCAATCCTCTCTCGCCCACCTCCCCCAAGTGCTGGGATTACGCGCATGAACCACCACGCCTAGCTCCTTGGATGTTTTAATCTTAATTCTTCTCCCCGACCTCATGTTTTTTAGGTGAAAACCCAGGTCCAGTGTTCCTGGTTGGTTCTCTCTCTGAAGACTGGGTCACTTGTAACAGATTCATCTCAGCCTCCTCCCCTGGTTCTAGCCCACCATCAGATGGCAGCTGCTTGGAACTCACAGGAAACTTTGTGAGCTTAGGGTGGAACCACTTCCAACTTGTTTTATCCACACCCCTGTCCCTTTTTGACACTTGAGCGGTGAGACCCATGGACTTGTTGGCAGGTGGGTGAAGACAGTTTCTACAGCCAGAGCTGCACAGGATCCTGATCTGACATGCAGCTAACCCCCGCCATGATCAAACACAGAAACAAAAAACTGAGTATCACATGTTCTCCCTCCTAAGTGGACCTTGAACAATTATCTTAATACTATAAGAAAAGGATTGTTAGTAGTGGGAATTTGCTGGGGAGGGACGGGGTTGGCAGTAGTGAGAATCTGCTGGGGGAGGGAGGGTCATATCTCATCAACAAAGATACCTGCATAATGAACATTGGTATACTTAACCCCGAATTATACCCCACGTCTTCAAAATTAAAAATTAAAAAGTCATACTATTACAAATAAAAAATGAAGAAAACCCATGAGGAGTTTGACTAATTCCTTTCCTAGACTATGTCAGACCTATCTGACTCCCGTCATTGTGGGAGTAGCAGAAAACCACTTTTGGTTTTCTGTTTAGTTCATTTGCATTGTTCTGTGTTCTGAGTTTTCTGATGAGTTGACAAAATCTAAGATATTTGCAGTTTTTCTGACTTGTTTTATTTTCAGTTAAGAGTGATGGTCTTTCGTAACTCCTGCATTTGAACCAGAAGCTGATCTCCCCCAACTTCTTCATTATACAGTTAAGAAAACTAAATGTTATGGAGGTAAGCAGCCTTGCAGCAAACTTATATATGTGCAAATAAGAATAAAAACCAAAGTAGTGTTGCCTTCTCTTCTCAAAGTAACATTTCCCTGAATTGACTAAAGTAATAACTTAAAATAGACGATAGAGTTAAAATGCAGAATATATTTCCTTTAGGATAACTTGAATATGCTGCAATGAAATTCAGCATTGTGAACTAATTAAATTCAAAAGTCATTCTTTATGATTAGGTTTTTTTGTGTAGGTGGTTACTAATAGTTCACAATTGTAGGAGGGAACTGAGAGCTGTAGATGCTTTCTCCCACACAATCTCTTGAGTTGGAGGGGTATGCTATAGTGAAAGCAAGTCTCAGATGACACATGCACATTTTCATTAGTAGGCAAGCACACTGAAGCAATCATTAACAACCTATTCAGTGAACTCAATAAAGTTCTACTACATTCCATTTCACCTTGGATGAATCCTCATTCAAATCAGTAGTGACAATATTACAGCAGTATGATTAGGCTACTTGAATTATTAGGCATCTAAACGCAGGGAGGGTAATGATTTTATATCTAGAGGCTGACTCTAAAACTACTTTTAGTATATTAGCCACTAGCTACACGTGGCTACTGAGCACTTGAAATGTAGGGAGTGGACATTGAGGTGCACTCTAAGTGTTAATACTCATTTCAAAGGCAGCGTGAAAAAGTGAAATATTGTATTAATAATTTTTGCATTGAGTACAAGTGGAAGTGATAATACTTTGGATGCATCCGGTTAAATAAAACATTTTAAATTTGATTTCACCTGCGTCTTTTTTGCTTTTACTTACTATCACTACAAGAAAAAGCAAAATTACATATGTACCTCACTTTATATTTTTACCATAGAGCACTGGTGTAATCTCATCGCATCCATTTCAGTAGAAATTATTATATATAAATTATTCTTAGTTTGTAAAGGGACATGATGGCATGCCCTGCTCCCAGTGGTTTGGTCACAACGTTAGAGAAAATGCACACTAACCTGGCCAGCCTGGCTTTACCATTTTACTATCATGTAAATCCTTTTTTTTTTTTTTCAATTTTCCCTCTAGCCAATAGTTTTTACACACTCCAAGAGGTGACTATCTTCTGTGCTGATCAATTCCAGGTTACTCTAATATGACAGGTATTTATTATAGCTCCATAAGCCCCAAACCACTTTTGAGACGAGTTCTGGATCTTCCAGTCTCCGAACTGCACATTGCCCTGCCTCTTAGAGGCTCATACTCTGTAACTGGACACCAGAGAGTGCAACTACACAACCAGCTCCCTGTCTCCAGAGGTGACCACTCACTGCAACTGGTTCAGTATTACAATGAACCAGTTCCATTTCCATCTCTAATTCTTTAAAGTTTACCCATGTCATTCACAGACCACATCACAACTGACACAAAGAAATGGCCACCAAACACACCCAGAGTGATTAATCTGAAGTTCCTGGCACACATGACTCAATCTTTGGTGTTCCATCTTGTGATATCTCTGGCATCTGGCTTCAGTCCTCCTATCTCAGAACTTGTTTCTTCTTTTTTGGTTGTTGTTGTTTACCTGTTTTTTTTTCACCCATCAATTGCCTTTCACACTTAATCTACTTTAACACTGACTTTCTGTAAATTCTTGAAGCATGTAAAAATCAAAACGAAGGATTTAGGATATCTATCACCTTAAACATATATCATTTTTTGTGTATGTTGGGAAGAATATTCTTTTTTAGCTATTTTGATATATACAATATATTATTGTTAGCCTATAGTTATTCTACTGGGCTATCAAGTATTAGAACGTATTCCTTCTATCTAACTGCATATTTGCACCCTTTAATCAACCTCTTCATCCCCACTCTCCCCACACCCTTCCCAACCTTTATCTATCATTCAACTCTCTACCTTCAGGAGGTCAACTCTTTTAGCTCTCACGTGTAAGTAAGATCATGCTTATTTGTATTTGCAATTGTCTTTCTGTTCTGGGTTTATTTCACTCCATATTATGACCTCTAGCTCCATCCATTTTGCAGCAAATGATAGGATTTCATTTGCTGAGTAGTATTCCATTGTGTACATATAGCACATTTTCCGTATTCATTAATCCATTGACATTTAAGTTTATTCCATATTTTATGTACTGTGAATAGTGCTACAATGAACAGAGTGAAGATATCACTTTTATATTGGGTATATATCCAGTAGTAAGATTGTTGAATTATATGGTGGTTCTATTTTTAGTCTTTTTGAGAAACTTCCATACTGTTTTCTCTAATGACTGTACCAATTTAAATTCCCACTAACTACTGACAGTCAGGAATTTGGGGGAGTGCAATGACTCTTTCCTGTAAGATCCCTTCCCCCCAGTCACAGCCATTAAACACAATAGAGTAACAGCATATACAATTGGAATGGTATATTCAAACATTCCAAGTTGCAACAGAAAACTTATCAGCTCTGCTTATACCTTTGGCTTAGTCTCAGCACTTGCGTGGGGCTGAGAGCAATCTTTTGCTCAGTACTTCTATCAGAAGCAACCTTTGGCTTGACAAGCCATATGCTTCATGCATGGTTCTGCTGAGGGCATGGCTAACCCATTACCGTCAAAAAAGGGCTTTAAACCAAGTCATAATCAGATTCCAGGTACTATGCAGAATCTCATAGCTGACCAGTTTTCTTCAATGAAGTTTCTACTAAACCCCTTCAGGTTTGTCAAGCCAGTAGGTCTTTTGCAATCCATTCCCTCTGGGGTCAATTAAGTTATTTTACCCTAAAAGTTTCCTTTCTTTTTGGCAGAGTTCATTAGGTTATGGAAACACTTTGTACTTCTAAGCACTAGGTTTATGACATGATTCTGCACTTGTGTCTCAGCAGAACAGCTGTATTTGGTTTACATCAGTGAGCACAACTTTTCATTTTGATTCCTTTTTTCTTAAATTTGCTATGTACCTCATAACTATTAATAGGGGCTAAAAGATTAAATATTCATCATTGGTCGTCCTGATAGATTAAATATCACAGAGATGCATAGTTAATTTTTAACACCACGGAATGACAAATCATTTTTCCTGACCACAACCACCACAGAATTTAAAGCAAGTGAATAATTTAGATTTGCATATGTTTAAGAAAAGATTATTATTTTAACCAAGTCTAAGCTTATGTAGTTTCTCCTTTTAGTAATTTATTTTGATTCCCTGTCTTATATTCATATCACAACTAAAAAACTATTTCTCAACTGAAAAAACATTTATGCTGAAGAGTGATTTCATCTGAAGAGAACTAAAATATTATTTTGGCCTCTAAAACAATTTCCAAATATATTTAGAACAATGATAGATGTTTGTTTGCTCTTTTTTTAAAATCATATTTTGACATTCTGTGAATAATGCTGCTTTTGCATAAACTCATGACTCTTTTTTTAAAATATAAAGATCATAGTAGATATCCTAGCTATTCAGTTAACTGATTTAAAATTGCATGGCACTCAACTTTAAATAAATTAAAAGCAAATAAGTTTTTGTTTTGGAAAACATTAAAGAGTTTTGGAAACAATAGCCTGAAATAATTATTTTACAAATATTAGGAATATCTGAATGATCATCATCGGAAATCTTCTAACGTAAATTTTTAATAGATAAAGAAGAAGCTGAGAAAGATAGCAAAAAAATTCATTCATCTAACAACAACAAAAAGTATGATAGAGAAATTGTTCTTGGTGCCATCAATATAGCTACTATTTCATTGAACTTATACCCAAGTGAACTGACAGCAGTACATCCAAGTTCTTGCCAGTCTGTCCCCGGCTGATACAAGGGGTTGTACATATATTTCTGTCATTCATTCTCTGCAGCACTCTGAAGAGAAGTATTATCTACTGGTGATGACACTGCGGAGGTGTTGCACCTTGCAGGGGAGAGTCCAGGCTCAAACTCAGGCTCTCTACACTGTGGACAGTGCATTATGGGCTATTTAATGAGCCTCCCTATGACATCTGGGTCTTCTTTCTCCAGCACAGGCCCAAACATAATGGCTGCAGCCCCAATCAGTCACTGCCAACAGTGCAGCCTCTGTGCAATGCTCAGTGATGGGGAAGAGAGAGTGCTCACCAGAGGAGGAGCTCTAGAACTGGGAACAATTACCTTCATCAAGATTCACAATTTTGCTGTCCAGTAAATGTGGCACAAATTCCACATTTGCTGTCCTGAGAATGGCCCTTCACTTTTCCCAGAGCTATATAACTTGATTTATTCAGACTTTTAAAAACAGAAAGGAATAGGATTTTCCAGTTAAAATTATGGACTGACTAAAGTTATTTTAGGGCCCTGGAGAATGTGCTTTTTCCAAAGATATTACTCCAGAAGGAAGGAGAGATTATTTCTAGGAATATTGGGCCACATGAGTGCAACCTGGGCCACAAACCTATAGCATCCCCAATCAACATCAGAACAGGAAGTTGGAAAGTTCAGGAGGAGGACTGACATGTAAAAGACAATTTGATAGGATAGAAATATCATAGAGAAAATAATGGAAGACTCAAAAACAATTGAAGATATATATGGAGAAATAGCAAACAAAGTAGTGTAGTTAAAGAAAAAACTGCAGGGAAGGGAATGTTGTTTTTAGTATTCTAGATTCTGCAGTGAAAAGCAACAAGGATTTTAATGTAGCTAAGAGGAGTGATGTGTTTATCAGGAAACAGGCCTGAGGAAAAGCTAGTCTGCCACTAAAAAACATGTCCAAAATTGATAAATCTAAGAAGGATAGTAAAACAATTGCTTGTTTGTTTAATAAATCTGAAAGTAATCACTGGAAGATTCAAGTGAAAGAGTTAACTGCCATTGTGTCTAGTGAGCTGGAGTATGAGAAGGAATGGAAAATGTACTATTCTATTTTTGTTAATGATAAATCAATTCCACTATGAGTTAAGTTCTTAATATTAAATATGAAACTAGCTAGATAGAAATTGTAACAAGAAGAATTCAGTTTATTTAAATAAATTCACTTTTCTAAATTCATATAAAATTTTGTGGAAATTTTTAAAATAGAGCCTATTTCTTCAGATTCCCAAAAATCTCTGAATGACATTTTTGGGGCTAGTTTAGTTGAATACATATTTTTAGTGAGATCCTCTAACTCAGCCACCACGCTGGGCACTAAGGACCCAAAGTTGACTATGGTGTCATCCGTGATGGGCGTCTCTGAGAGTCACTGCTAAGGATTAAAAACTAAATAGGCAGTCCAACACTGGTGGGCATTCAAGATGCTGCAGCTTGAGAGAAAGGTGGAAGAAGGGGCCACTTTCTGCTGGGAGCTGGGATGACCTTGGGGTAGAAGTAGGGACAACAGCTCCTGGGTTGGGAAACTGCTCAGGAAGGACAGGCAGTTTCTCATCCTCTCAGAGTTTGTACAAATGAGAACTGCAAGTATATAAGGAAAAGTGGCAAATATACCCAAAAGCAATGGATAGAAGCTGGGCGGAGCCGGGCTCGGTGGCTCAGCCTGTAATCCCGCGCCTTTGGGAGGCTGAGGTGAGTGGATTGCCTGAGCCCGTGGGTTCCAGACCCGCCTGGGCAAGCAAGACCTCATCTCTACAATAAATCAAAAAATCTACAGGGCATGGTAGTGCGTGCCTGCAATTCCGGTTACTCGGAAGGCTGAGGCGGAAGGATCACCGGAGTCCAGCAGGTCGAGGCTGCGGTGGCCGGGAGTGGCCACTGCACTCCAGTCTGGGCGACAGAGTGAGACTCCAACTCAAAAAAAAAAAAAAAAAAGAAGCTGGGCGGTTAGGAAGCATTGAGCATTTTTCTACCATTCACATTTAATTAGATAGAAAAGATGACTATTTATACTGGAGCCCATATACATTTTAGGAATGATGTACTGACTCATTTATTTTGATATTTCCACCTGGACTTACCAGTTACATATACATCTGGCATGTGCTATATCTAGAGGTAAAGCATAAGGCAAAACTACTTTTTAATATGGAGTAGTGGTTAAGATTATGGGCTTTGGATCTCAGGCTAACACAGTATTAGAACAAATTTTGTAAGCATTGTTGACTCTGATGGTCTTATCTATGGAAAGAAATACTAATTTTCTTTGTGTTATTATAATGCAATGTGGCTTAATTGAGATAATGTATGAAAAGTGGTCAGGAGGGAATCTGGCAACAGAAAATGTCATAGAATTCATCAGTGTCTTCCTCAGATTGTGACTTTACTGTATCCTTTCCTTCCTGTATCTCCCTCCGGCAAGCAGAAGCAGAAACAGGGATTAACCGATCTTTAACAGACAGATCCAGGGTTTAAGACACATATTATGATATTAAATCTGTTCTTTTTTACATTCCTTTGCACTGTCTATTTCTGCATGACTGAATCCGACATGGCAAAATAAGCAAGAATGATATGTTACATTTGTCTTGGTTTTATGTAATATACAAAAACAACTAGCATTCAAAATTTGCAAAGTATAACAACTCTTAGAAACTACTTTTGCTAAACTTTTTTTTTTCTCAGACATCATATAAGAAGTATTATTTTAAGCAGAATACAAATAGTCTGACAACAATTTTTCATAATATTTATACTCATAGATGTTCTTAGAAATGCACAAATACATTGTGTTTATGCTACATTTATACATTTTTGTGTACTCTAAAATATTTTTTCTTTTACTTAAAATTTTTAATAATCTGAATTTGCCTTTTTGATTGAATGAGGAGTAAATAGACAAAGTGTATTCAGTTACCCTAAATATTTCACCATAGTTAATATTTCACTTTTTGTCTTTTGAAAGCCTAGGACATACTGATGTCACAGTGAATTTAGGAAGAGGATGTGGATGTGGATGCCGAGATGCCTGCTAGAATGGCCCTTCCTCAGTTCTTTACAGTCCAACAAGCACATCTTTGCAATCACCCCAGACAGTTCACAGCCGGAAGATATTTTGCAGGTAACAGCAAAATCAAATCTACAGGCAAGGGATGAGCTCAAGACTAGATGATTCTGATGTTTTTTCTGTCTTGCTAATTTTTAATGGACCGTAATGCTAAAAAGGCAGGAACCGTGGAGACTGGGAGTAAAACAAAGACTTTCCAAGTGGCAATGCTCCTGCCCTGGAGTATGAAGGTCAGATCTGAAGTCACACAGACTTGGCTTTTCATGCAGAGTTTAGTCGCTTTTCAGACTATAAACCCTTTGGCTAGGTGCCGTCTATCTGCCTTAGGTTCTTCTTTATCTTATTTATTTATGATTTTGGATACAACAAAGCCCATAATGTCTACTCCGCATGAGATGCCATGCCTGTGGCCTGCCAGGCTCTGCACTCAGTGTGTGCTTATGCCTCGCCAAACCCACACAAACATGCCCAAAGCGCTCAACCTGAAGGACGCAAAAAGAGTGGGCTGGGGTTTCTTTGTTTTGATACCTATCTTTGCAGTTCAATAAAATTGATTTCTTGAAAAATCTGAGCTCCTGCCATGTGACTGAAAATATAGAAATGAATAAACACATAGCCTCAATGCTTCCAGAACTTGCAGTCTAATGAGGACAGAGAAACACCGGTCACCTGAATGAAACTGACAGTGGAAAATGCTGCAACAGGACTGCTCAAAGTGGCATCAAAGGCAGCCCTGGGACTGGACAACTCCAGACTGCGGCTGGAGCATCCTGTGATGGAACAGCCTGGAAAAAGGGTACAGTGTGTGCTGTTCCCTGATCCTGAAGAATGATGGAACATGGCGGGACAAGAGACTGCCAGGCACAGGCCAGAGAAAGAAGAGTCTCATCCGTCACCCAAGCACCTAGTGACAATGTGGAATCATGAAACACCTAAGGTCATGCGCGTACACACACACACTCACACTCACACACACATTCTTAAGGACTGGTGATCCTTAAGGATCTTAGCTGGCTCAAAGCAATGCTTACCAACAGGACAGAGTGGTCCTATCCAAAAAGTGTGTCTGTGAGTCCTTGAACCTTTCCTCTTCCCCTTAAGACCTCAATTTTTTTTCTTCAGTTCTGTCTATATCACTTTCTTTGTTGACTGCATAAATGGTTAGAACAGTCAGGAGTAGCACCAGGGGTGCTCTATGGCTTCTGAGACCCATTTCTGATGCTCCCCTGGCTAGTGTGTTTGAGTGGTGCTCCCTCTGCTTGTTATGTGCCTGTCCTCAGGTCCTTGTCTCTGTGATCACTGACCAGAGAGATGGCATATCCACAAAATATGATCCAGAGCTGCAAAACTCTTTTTAGGTCAGGAACACTGGGAATCTCCCAATCCTTGCAGAAAATTTCCTGCAGAAATTGCCTCCCTAAGGGATGAAGAAGCCCCAAGTACACTTTAAAAATAAGGCTTAAACCTTGTCCTGGGAATCATGTGCAAGCTAAAATTCCTTTCCTTATGAATAACTGCATAGAACAACAAAAGGGAATCAATTGAAAAACTTCATTTGAAAAGCATTCCAGTTAAGCAGGTCTCTATCATTTCTTTAAAAAAAGTTTCTACTGATATTTTCTCAATGCTATAACAATATATTAACAGTGCACCACTGCAATATAACACAGGATATTAACTAACAGAATAGCATTTTATGCATTCTAAGGACTGTGTGCTGGGTGGTCAAGAAGCACCATTCAGTATAGGAAGCTGCTGGAGAGTAAGCAGCCAGGGATGCACAAGCCCTGCTCTCACTCAGGGAGTCTTAGAAGCTAGTCTTCTTCAGGGAAGAGATGCTGTGACCATGCAGATATGTGACTGAAGAAGCAAAAATGTGCAGCCAAAGAAGAGCATAATTTTGCAAGAAGATTGTTATGTACCACCAGATGTTTATAGTTTCTGATTGAAATCTAAATTGACAAGGATTAATTGCTTTTTCCTTAACGCTGATGAAACATCTTTGTGCCAACCTCATACTGGGAAAAGGCCAGGTGTAAAATAGCTTAAAGGTTAGATTCTAATGTTTAACCCTGCTGCTTCCTTTCCATATCTTTTATATATTTTAAAATTAAAAGTAAAAAAAAGACAAATTAATACTATGATTTATGTGTTTTAAAAGTTCTTCATAATTTTTTTTGCTTATGAATGTTTATGTGATTGCCTATGTCCATGAGTATGCGTCTATAAACACATACTATTACTTCTAATAAATGCAGAATAATACCAAGAAAAAACATTTTTTATTTTAACAAAAAAAATAAAGAAACATTTTTTCTGGGAGTAGTCTTTATTTCATATTAGTAGTTCATCCCCTATCTCATCTTACTATAATGTTATAATGTTGTCATGCCATCATATTTGTTATTTTATGTCCTTATTAAATGTCCTAATAAAATTTATTTCTCCTATTGATAGGCATTTTTCAATATTAATTTTCAAGCATGTTCACCTTTACATTTCTGAACATTTCTCTCAGAAGTAAGTAAATAAATGATCTATTGCTATACAATAACAAATTGTATTTCAATTGCTGGAGAAAACACTTTTGTGGTGGCAATTTATCACTCAAATTTCTATAAGCATAAAGCAAATATGATAAAAACTGATAGTCAACTTGTGGTTTTTTTTATGGTTACTTTGCAACCATAAAAATGTATTCAAATGTATTTGAATACAAAATGTATTCAAATGCATTTATTTATTTATTTTTTACAACTAACAGGCATTGATTCCCAAAGTGGATTTCCAAGACGCTGAAGGATCCCTGGAGTTGTGAAGTCAGCACAGTTTTCACAGGAAAACAAAAACATGATTTGCCATTCATGTTTACAGTGGATCTTCCCAAGGCTTCCCATATGCATGACAAATGACTGAATGAGAGACACATAGAAAGCAGTTGTCTTCTAACAAGCCAGACATTAAGGAGGAACAGAAAAATACAGCAGCACTATTTTCTTTGTTTTAAAAAATATTCTTTTAATAACAGTTGTTAAAAAATATTTATGCTAATGTTACCTAGTGTGTGTGTGTATATATATGCATATAAATACATAATATTTGAATATTTTTTAGTTTAATTTTCAGTAGGGAAAGTGTTGATAGATTTGACCAGTGTGAATAAAACTCTTTGAAGTCATCATAAATTTTAAAAATGAAAAGGGTTCTTAATTTCAATAGTTTGAGAAATACTGATTTAATTAAATAGTATAGTTATTCTACACAATAAGGAAATATAAACTTGGTCTGTTTTAAACAAAAACAAAAAAATTCATTTTAATAAAAAAAATTCATTTTATTGAACCAGTCATCCAGTTTGCCATTGTAACTTACAAATTCCTCAAAATCTTGGGCATATTTTACAGCTAAGACACCTTAGTTTGGACCAGACCCATCCCTAGTGCTCAATGTTGACAAAAAACAGGCACAACTTATATGGTATAACAATTCTTTGATATATTACACATAATTTTCTAACAAACATACTTATCAACACTTTCTTTTAAAATATATAAACATATTAATTATTTCTACTAGGACAAGCATGGGTCTTACGAGCTTTACTTATTCATTGACTTTATAATTTATTTTGTTATATATTTGTTTAATTTTTTTAAACAACCTCTGCCCTCATTTTTTATAGTAAATGATGATAAAATTTACAAACTCTTAAAAATCATATAGGGCACTAAATTTAATCTTGTACCCATACTTTTTGGGTGTTTATATCTCTTCTTGCTGAAGTACAATCTTCTTTTTATTGGAGGGGATAGATAGTGTTAAAAGTCTCTGTTGGTCTAAAACCTGTATTATACCTTCTCTCTTGAAGAGTAGTTTAGCGGGTTATAAAACTCTAGGTTTTCAGTTGTTTTTCTCTATGCACATCTAAGATAACATTTTATCTTGACCAGAAACTTTCTTCCAACGTAATTGTAATTCTTTCATTACATTTATGTACTATTTTATTGATGATTTTCTGAAGTTTGTACACAATAGAATTATGTGTGTATCCATTTTACACTATTTTTTAAAGTTCTCACAATAATTCGAGTAAAATAATAATTTACATTTTAAATTTATTGTAATACTTACTGGCACCTGATAAAATTAACAAGATACAAAATCTAGTGGTAAAAATTCTCCTCCAACTTTTTTTCCCATTCCCTTTACCAGACTGTGGAGCTATTTACTGGTTTGGGGGATACACCTCTGGAGGAAGATTATTGGGAAACAAAAACAAAAGCATAATGTATGATTAGTTTCATCTTCTTCATGTAAATATAAGCATTCTGCTTACACTACTCTGTCTCCTTTTCTCATTAACGTTATAATATTATCTTGACCTCTTGACTATCTTTGCATACTAGTACGTTCATTACTTTTAAAAACTTTTATATTTTGAAATGTATTGGCATAATTTTCATTTATATTTTCTTCTTCTCCTCATCAGCATTTACGTCCTCCTATAATCTTACTATTTTTCTCATCATTTTAATTTGAAAGTAAAGATTACATTTTAATTTTGATATTTTAACTTGTCCTCAACCTGGAAGAATGGTACAGTGAGCATTTATATAGCTATACCTGTACTCAATAGTCCATCTTTTCTGAAAGAAAACCATCATCCTAAAGTCCAATATTATATCATACATAATTCATTAATTACTAATACAGTATGATGAAATATAAAATGTAAAATCAAATTTCTTTATGATTCCCGTAATGACCATTTGCTGAACATCTTTTTTTTACATGAAGTGTCCAATCCAAGCTTTGTTACTAAATTTCTTTACCTTCTTATCTATGATAACTCTCGGAGCCCCCTGTTGTTTTTATGAATGAATTTTTCTAAACAAATGAGGCTACTTTATCTTTCATAATTCATGATCAATCTGCATTTATCTAATTACTTCCTCTTGATTAAATTCTTTTCAAATAATTTGGAAATAAAACTAAGTAACACTGTGTCTCCTGCTCAATGCTTCTTTCCACGAAGCCCCCACAATGTCAGCTTGTTCCTTTTGATAACTCGGTTAAGATGTTCTCCACCAGATGTAAAAACTTTTCACTTGTAGCTGATAATTAATCTCTGTATGATATTTTGGTACATGAATATCCAACTCTCTAGCATTTTTTCACTTAATTATTTAGCAGCAATTATAATTTCTGAAAATTCAGTTATAATAGTGGTTGCAAAATGGCCTCATTTCTAATTATTTTACTTCATTTGAATTCTTCTGAAAGTCTTCCTTCTTCCCACCCACCCTGTCTAGTTTACTGAGGTGTTGATATTGCAAAGGAATTGCGAATGTTTATTCAATCTCAGGAACAAGGTAACCTCCTTTGACCAGAAGACTGGACACCGTATATAAACATTTCTTCCTACCTGGAATATGCTGCAATGTGACCTATAGCAGTACTCTATCAGGAATGTGACAATGTCATACTGGGAGACTGAACAGCACTGGGAATTGCAAGCCCCAGTACAACTTTCCCATAAAAACTAATTTAGCTTTTGTTTGTGTGTTTTGTGATGACTTACTAAGTACTGAGCTCTGGGAACTTAAAAACAGAGGAGAAGGGAAGAGGAAAAGGAGGAGAGAAAAGGTAAAAATATAGAAAAACAAAAAAAGGGAAAAAAACCCCTGCTCTTTGGAGACTCACAGAGCAGTCTCAGCGTGTTCCTAGAGCTCATGACACACACCATAATAGTGCATGCACCTGCTCCAGATGATGAGGGAGGAAAGGAAGGAAGAGAGGCACATAACAGGGTGAACCACAATGTGGCTCTTCACCTGTTCCTCCTGGTCTCCACTCTCTGTCCTGGATGAAGAGGAGGGGAAGAGAAGGAAGAACCTCATGTAAACTCAGTCACTCTGCAGATGTCCTATTGCTTTGTCTCCCATAGCCACTGGTTCACTGCCCTTCAGCTCAACCATAGGAATAGTGACTGTCTTACTCCACAGAGTACTTATGAAGACTAAATGATGCCATCAGTTATAGTAACAAAACTTTGAACACTTATTGAGTATTTAACATGTTTAGACACATTAACGTGTTTTCACGTATTACACTTGATTTTTATTTGAATACACAATGTCAAAAAGTCCTTAGCACTATATATATATATATATATATATATATATATATATGTAATTCTTGGTATTCATAGTTATCATTGTGGAAACTGTTCTCAGACAATGTACCTCTTAGAGAAAATGAGCATTCACTTCTGTATTATAAAATAAATGAAATGTTTATGTTGACAAAGCCAGTATCTTTAATTACCGCCTCATTTATTTCAGACATCTGCAAGCTAGAGCCATATATAAGTAAGTACAGATCATGGGTACAACCTGTTGGAATCACCTGGATTACAGCAAAAACCCATGCAGAAAAACAAAATCTACAGCAGTAACACAAATTCTGTTCTTGTCATAGGTAAGCACCAAATTCAATTAGCATCAAAATTTTAAAAAATGCACAATGGTTATGTTGTCCCGGTAAGGTGTGTTCTGGTTTTCTCTCCCTGTAAATCACAAACAATATCAACAGGTGAATCTAGGTCTTACTTTTATAGATTCACAGAATGCAAGTTACACAGAGAAAATCATATTAAAGTATTGCACAGAAATTGTTCTTAAGTATTTTAGTGTAGCTTGGCATAAGAAAAATGAGACGGCACCATGGAGACAACTTGAATTGATTGCACCTAGAGATGAAAATTCCAAGAATCCCTGGCTTGAAGCAAATGTTTGATGTGATGGAAGCAGAGAGGACGTGAGTATGGGAATCAAACAGTGAAAGAATTTAATGAGATAAAATGCTTTTAAAGTGGTTTAAAGTAATTCTTAAAATGATTTTTACATCGCGCAACTTAAACTTTCAGAAAAATACAGCCATTTTGTAAGAAATTGAACTCAGGAATAGCATTCATCACTTTTGTTTTTCTCCTACGCCATGAAAGACTGTCTTTGTTGAATTCACAATCTCTTATTAAAAGAAAGAGTTGCTGTTATTATTCAGGTAGATAAAATCCAATAATAAATATAGCTTGTTTAAGAAAACTGGGGGAAATAAAAAATTGAGAATAATACTTGCATCATTAGGGACAAATCTACTTGAGAAATGAAACTCTTCATGAAATTCCCAATAGTGTGCTCCAGTCAGCTCACTGTGAGAGCATATTGTGTTGAACACAGACTAGTGTCTAAAATATGAAAGATGCTGAAATTCCCGTCCCACTCCTCTCATAACACGCAGATATCAAGGCTGATTAGTTGAACTTACCGAGGAGCTTCAGATTGGAATTCTTTCGTTCCATACCTCCTGCCATTCCAAAATCAGATCTTGCTGAACAAGCTCTATCAATATAAGCTTTCAAAAATATTTTTGCAATATCATCTTCGTGGATGAAATATGTTTTGGACAAAGTAGCTAAATTAATTTTTATTGACCTCAGTGTTTTGCGGCGTTGTTTTGTTAACACTGGAACAGGAAGTTACACTTACAGGGATAGGAAATCATTCCAAGTCTCATAATTAATTCATTCAGAAGCAGAAAAATATGTTGTTTTCAGGTTTGTATGCCCCTTAAAATTTCAAATCAGTCTTACCTTTCTCCCAAATCTAAGTCATGAACCCTGTATTCTTCCGGATCATGCCATTTATTCCACGCACAATAGTACGAATAATAATGATTCTTTTGTACTTTTGGGATCCCTGTAGAATACAATTACAATGATGGTAGGTGGTGTTTCAATCCATCCTGTAAACAGTGAAACTCAGAAACTTAACTCAGAATCTCAGAGATAACTTATGCTGGTAAATATGTGACTTACTAGATAAATTTACTTTTCCAGCATAAGAAGAGTATATGTGAACAGTTAATGTGATTTATAAGATATGTAGATGACGAGATATGTAGAAAATTATTTATGCTTGCTCTTTATAAGATAACATGGAAAACACGCAACTTGTGAGACATCGCAGTGGCCGAGTGTCTATAGGGGACTCCTATAAAAAATGCTGAAGGAAGTTGCATCTCACTAAGTTCCTGGCCAGCTGTATGGTGGATCCAGGTTACTGTTTCATCTGAATTATTCCTCTGAGAGATTAGGAAGTTAGAGCAAATGTGGAAACCCAAAGTTACGTGTAGATTCTTAGGGCATCACACAGGGCAGAAAGGAATGGAATGTTTGACTGAACTTCTCAGAAATTCTGAATTAAATATGTTAGCTTCAATAGCTGAAAGCTGGTTCAGCAGTGTGTCCAGAAGCCTCGGTCTCTTTCTAGAATGGAAATGTGGTCAGTGTATGCTCCTCTCTCTCCCCATCTCTCTCTCTCTCTTCTTTTTTTTCCTCTCTCTCTCAACCTCTGTCTCTCTCTTTTCTGTCTCTGTCTCTGTTTTCCTCTCTCTCTGTCTCTGCTTCTATCTCTCTCCCTTCCTTTCTCACCGTCTTTCTGCCCCCCACTGTCCTCCCTCTATATGTATCTCTGGCTCTGTACCTCTCGGTGAACCATTAACTAGATGCAACATTTTAAATTATATTTTCAAGTATTTATTAGTTTCTGTGGAAAATAGACCATTTTTTCTTTTACAATACTGTACATGTCAATGCAATTTTATAAAACCCATTCCACCCTTTGATTTATAAAGGCTTTTCCCCAAAACACTATTACTTATAATTCACATTATGGCATAAATCATTTTGTAGGTCAAAGAAGTTTGAGACTTAACTTCATAATCTTTACTGCTCTGATAATATATAAGCTCAGTTTGAACTATTTTAAACTGAAATTGAATTCCTGTCAGCTAATTCCTGAGATTTTTAATCTGACTTATAAATTGTCAAGTCTCAACAAGCATCAGCAATAAAAATATGTAGAAAGAAAATGAACAAAATAAGCTTGGTGGTAATACTAGTTAATTTGGCAATTATCACATAATGATAGAAAATAATGCATTTCATTAAAGTTTCTTAGGTGTTTATTATTTCTTGTGGATCGGAGATGATATTTTGCTTTAACATAAATTGCATTGGAAATTGTATAAAACTGATAGAAAGTTAACTATTTTCACAGTTTTATACATATTTTAAACAGGAAACCAAATTCAACTTCAACAAAAGCAAAAGAGGAACTTTTCTGAGTATGAAAACCTGTGTTAAAACAGATAAATCTTATTTTAAGAGGACTATTATATGGGGTAACTTCAAATCATAATAATGATTTATTGACCTGACTAACAGTTACACTTTTAAGCTATTAAGAGAGTATTGTTGTATTTGTAGAAACTATTTCATCTGCAAGAGTTGGTTTATGGTGGAATTATATCAGTTATTTATGCAAAATAAGTGTAAATCACATCAGTTTTAATTGCAAACGGGATAATGTTAAGTCACATGACCTAACTTTAAGGAATTAGTGTGATGACATAAGAGGAAGTTCAAGGCAGAGCAGATGCCGAAGGCCATAAAACAGTCTGTGGGATAGAGATGCTTTCTTTTGGTGTAGGATGGTTATTTAGTAAAAGAGATCTTGTCCCCAGGTCTCATGATGTGCATTGAGTAATATCTGAAGGTGACATGGACATCAATTTAGAATTGGAATAAAAACAAATTATGAAGATTTCAGATCAAGTGAGGAGTAACCCTCGGAAATGGTAGATTAAGACTGTGAGTAGTCATTTCTCTCCGTGTCCCTCACACATGTCAAAAGGTTACAAGCACAAAATAGAAATGTGTGGGTGTTTGAGCCACACCCCTGCCATCCGAGACGGATATGCCCATGATTAGGATCAAAGAGCATGTTCTGACATCACAGCTAGAGCAGAGACCCAGAGTTCACGATGGCTCGTGGATCTCTGCAGTGAAAGTGGTCCTGTGGATGTGAGCAGGAGTTCTGAGACCCACGTGGAAGGTGGTCTGGGTTGTTTCACTCTCATTAAAGTGGCTGGAGCTGTTATCTATCAGAAGACAAGAATTATTATAAGGTTCTCCTCATTGTCTGTGGAGTGCGTGGGAAATACAGACAAGCGAAAAAAAAAGAAACAACTCCTTCTAGTAAGTCTTAAAGAAAGTAGGGACAGCTTGTTAAATGTGCAGGGTTATGCGTGGAAGATAAATGATTGTTGATGCATCAAGGTTCTCTATTCCTTTCACGCACTGGTAAAATATCAAAGGGCATGGTTACACAGGACACTTACATGGAGCCATCCCTCAGAACTTCCAGTGGCGGCTATGGGAGTAGCAGTTGAGATAGTGCGAGATACAGCCACTGAAAAAAAGTCAGCTCCCCAAATAAGACAATTGTGAGTGAGAAATCAAAATAGACTGGCTAAAA
Organism: Tarsius wallacei; assembly: GCA_963574415.1. Lineage (NCBI taxonomy): Eukaryota > Metazoa > Chordata > Mammalia > Primates > Tarsiidae > Tarsius > Tarsius wallacei. The sequence continues at coordinate 6,455 of CAUYQG010047365.1, read as the reverse complement.
AAATGTGGTACATATACACGATGGAATATTATGCAGCCACAAAGAAGGACAATCACATGGACTTCACAGCAACTTGAATGAACTTAGAGTCTATAATACTCAGTGACCTATCACAGAAGCAAAGAACAGAACACCACATGTTTTCACTTATAAGCGGAACTTAAACATTTACTATAATACTATAAGAAAGGGACTGGCAGTAGAGGAATACTGCCAGAGGAGGGAACGGGGGACACAACATCAATAAGGATACCTGATCTCAAACCAAGTGAAGTGGGGACCAAAGAGAGGCCCAAACTTTACCTGTACAATGACCACTTATATACCTAATCCTGAATTGTACCCCACATCTTTAAAATAAAATTAAATTTTTTTAAAATTTAATAAAAACAGAGAGAAATCAAATAATATCTTCAAAGCTTAAATAGGTTTTTTAAAATGTGATAACATAAAAATAGTTTAGAATTATTTGAAACAAATAAAAATGGTTTTGAGAATGAAAAAATAAATGAAATTACTAAAAAAATGAAATTATTGAAATAAATAAATGGATGTTTGAAGTATATATCAAAAACAAAATCAAAAACAAAAAGAAAGCACTAGAAATTTGCTAAATAGAGCAGAAAAAGAAATGAATACAAATGAGGAAAAATGCGGAAAATATGAAGGTGGTCTAGAGGCATAGAAAGGATAAAATAATTCAGTATGTATTTCATAAGATTTAGAGAAAGGTAATATGCCAAAATATACTGCATAATAATAGTTCAGATATTTGAAAAAAAGAAATAGGTTTGTGAAGTCCAAAAGAGGATAAACAGCAACAAAAAAGCAACTCCTGAAGATATGATAGTGGAATTACTGAATATCAAAAGAAAAATCTTCCTAGCCACACAAATACCAACCAACCAACCAAAGAAGATCTAAGAAGACGAATTAGAACACCTGACTTCTCATCAAAGCATCATGCAACAATACTGTTCCTTTTCAGAGAATGACTATTTTGAACTGTAGCTTTCCCCCAAAATCACAAGTACAAATGTGGGAAGAAAAAAAATGTGTTGCTGAGAAAACCAAAGAAAGACAATTTAAATGTTGGAGTCTCTTAGAAAACATTACACAATATAGTTATATCTGAGCTCTCAGCCAGGACTTAGCATATAGCTTTCTGTCCACTTCTTCCCTGTGTTTGGGGTTCTTCCCAAAAGACTCTAGCCCTGTGTCTCCCCCGTCTCACACACCCCATTATGATGTATCCTGCCTTCAGTAAACTCCTTCTAGACTTCCTGACTCTTCCTGTGTCATCCAATCTTGTGGAGATGCAGGGGCCTTGGGTTGTCCCCAGCAGGTGACAGGTGTCTGCTCTCCTTGTCTTTCTGTCCTCAGGTCACACAATTTTGATCAAACCCCATATGGTTCCTTTAAATTTCATTCTATTGATGCATACAAATAGTTGTATTTCCATCCAAAAAAATGCATTAAACTTTTTTGAGTTTAAAAAAGCTAAAAGAAACAAAAAACAAATTTTGTTGTCATTAATTTTCAAGAACTCATGCCTACTTCTAGACACACTAAGAAAACAGTTGAAAATGTAATACACTTAATTTTCAAACTCATGTATTTGATGTATGAAGCTTTACTATTACAATAGAATTTTTATTTTTCTAATCCTCTTTAATTTAATCCAGGCGTGGGGATTTTAGAAGAGTGATGGGTTGCCCATGTTGAGGCTTACACAGAAACTACAAAGCAAATAGGACCCTGTCCAGATGTTCTTGTTTGCCTGAGTTCTGACTAAAGATGATTTGCTTTCTCAGCAATAGTCTCTGTCTTGATAAAGAAATATTTAGAATCTGACTCAATGTGTTACTCATAAATCCTCAAATCTTCAACTTCAAATGTATTTATGATGAATCTTAATTCTGCCTATTTTTAAAACCTCACAAACTAACTTATGTTTCCTTTTTTGGATTTTTAAATAGAGAGTAAAAGTACAAATATAAAAGAAAAAGATAAATTATTCCAAATACAAATAGTTACTAGAAGTGGTGAAATTCTTTAAATGCATTTTTTGTTGTAATAAAAATATTTAAGGTAGTTATATAACAAATATTGAATGCCTAAAGATTACTTCACCATATACATCAGTGTTTGCATGTGAAAAAAGCAGAATATTTGTATAATTTTGGTTCAAATGTGATGTTGATAGATCAGTTTTATGTTGCTTGTTCTCGTGCAACTCTGCTTCTACTGTTCCAATGACTTTTCTGGTCATTGTGTATTCAAAACCCTTAAGCACAGCTACCATGGTATGTAAACATTTAGGAGCTTTAAGCAAAAGATATGAAACAGGCCTTGGCAAAGAAAAAACATAATTTACTAAATTATTTCTCTGGAGTGGGTTGTTTTAAACTATGAGTTTTGCAATTGACTCGTGTATTTAAGGAACACACACAAAAAAACCATAGATACACACACTTAAGCATGAAACTCTTTATTCTTTTGTGTATATAATTAAAAACTATTAAGACATGTTTCTGTGTATCTCTTGCATATTCATCATGACAGACCAAAAATTTAATAACTTCAATTCAACATCTTAGAGACTTATACTGTAATGAGATATATAACTTAGTTTCATATGAAAATCAAGGTGAAGTTTTCTTTTTTTTTTTGAGTCGGAGTCTCACTCTGTCACCCTGGCTGGAGTGCAGTGGCATGCGCATAGCCCCTGCAGCCTTGGCCTGCTGGGCTAAGGCGATCCTTCCACCTTGGCCTTCCAAGTAGCTGGAACTACAGGCATGCATCATCATGCCCAGCTAATTATTTATTTATTTAGTGTACAGATGCGATCTCACCAAGTTGCCCAGGTTGGTCTGGAACAAAGTGACATTTTCAAAGAGAAAACCATTTGGATTTTTATAACTGGGAAATGTTGAATTAAATATTTTAAAATAGTCATTTACAAACCTGCATGAAAAAATACATTATATATATATATGTTCTTGAAATATATTATGATTTTTGCTAATAAGTTATTTCATAAAATATTTGATGGTTTTCCATTATTACAAGACACTGTGAAGATTACTAAGGAATAAAAATCCTTCAGCTTGAAGTTGTCGTCAGAAGACTAATTTTTAGTTCTATGTTTTTAACTAAGTAGCCCAATTTGCAAGTATTTTTCTTTATCTGGAAACGAAAGAATATGCCTGTTTATCTGTGATCTATAAGATTGCTGATATCTAGGGAATTCAATTAAAATACGTATGGCTAGAAATCTTGGTTTCTGAGGGATGACAATTTCCTTAGCCTATCTTAGATTTTTCCAGTTGGGACTGCCTTATGAAGTACTAGGAAGTCATCTATGAGGCTCCAATCTCAGAGACTTGCTCTTGACTAAGAACTCATGCACCCTTTTGGATAAGGTCCTGCAAAAAGCCATGGTCTCAATTGCATCCCTAGAGGAGAAAACGGAGGAGACTAGAACCACAGAGACACAAGGATTGTTTCATTGGGAAATATACGCTCAAGGTGGTTAGAGAAAATATTGTTTTCTGATTTTTCAAAGAAAATAATGATAAAACACCTAATGCTGTATCACAATAGAAAAAATGCCTTTGATCCTCTCAGAGCTAGCATACTAGCTGGAAAGAAAACCAGCAGGTGGACTCACCATGCGTGGAGGTGGCTTTGAGCAGAGCCTATGAAGAATACTAAAAAGCAAAGAACCTAGTACCCCCAACCAACTCTAACATTGCAAGACTTACTGACAAGTTAAATGTGGTATTTGCACAAAACAATGTAATCCTTATAACCAATTGGATACTAATAAAAAAGTAAAAAAAAAATTGCACGTCGTTCATTCTATTCATCCTTCTGACCATTATCCATCTATTGTTTATAAGGAAATCCTGGAGATTTTTTTCCTTTGACAGGTGTAGGTTTTGTTTTCCTAGTATGCAGATAGTGCCATCTAGTGGTCATCATAGTTGCAGCCCTGGGCCCCTGCATACTTAGAGTCATGGCTGGTCAACTCTTCCAAGGGACAGAGGGTCTCAAGCGTTGGTCACCTGATGCATGCCGTAGCTACTGTGCAGTGAAAACAGACAAAAAATAAATGATCATCTTCTAGACGTGGAGTGGTTTTCTGTCAGGACAGTTGTTTGGAATTGGCAGGTATACAAGTGGTCCATTTGATACAATACTTGTGTAGCTAGAATAGAGACAGCAACGATTAAATGGCTGCAGGAAGACTATATTTTAGACTATTTCACAATAATTCCAGTTTGTTTCCGATGCCTGAGAAGACGTCTCAACTGACTTCTCAGACCTGCTTGGTGTTTGCCGCTTTTATCACGAAGACATCTGCTCAAAGTATCGTGTTGTATGTGCACCTGTGTACAGATGTCATCCCTGAAGGCTATTTTGAACTCCTTGGAACTCTCCCCACACACCAGTGCAGAGCCTTGGAGGGATCCCCTCCTTCTTGCATGGGCAGGACTGTCAATCCTCGTTCTGATTCCTGACTACAAGGTCCTTGGAAGAATCACATAATGCCTGTGTAAGTGGGTTATTTGGCATCTTTCGGAAACGTGATTGTGCTCAAGCTCCAGTAAAGACCACTGAATCCACAGCAGCCTTCCACTGTGTCTATTTCTAGCTGCCCAGGAACCCACAGGTACACACAGTGCCAGCAGCAAATTATCCCACAAGAATTTCATCTAATTGAACTATGACAAGGCTATCTGGAAGCTTTCAGCCTCAAATATATTTATGTTACCTTCTGAGTGAAAACCTTCCAATTTGACTTGCATAACATTGATGCGACTTCAAAATAAAATAACCTCTTTTCCTAGTAATTGAGTTATCATTACAGTGTAAAAGTCAATAAAACAAATATTGCTAAGAAATGTAACTTTCCATTGATTTGCTTAGGAGTGGACTCAACGAGTATGTACTTATTACCTGGAAAAAAAAAATCCATGCTTTGCTTTCAGAGCCAAAACATTTCAGTGAAACAGTGTAGGATTGATCCTTACTTTTTGCATTAGGCACTAGAATATGCTGAAAAAAGAAATATAACTTAATTTCTAACTTTTCATAAGGGAGTTTGGGGAAAAAAATCAATGACAAATGAGTAAATATAATAATAATGTTATAACAGGATTTCTCTCATTTTCAGTCAATATTATACTTCCTTTTCCACATTATTAACACTGAATTTTCCAGATTCAATTAATTGTTTATTTATGTTCTCTTGAAATTATTCAACAAATATTGATCAAACACCTCCTAGGCAGTAAGCAACATCATGTGCTACTAAACTGTATTTTCATTTACCTTACATTTTATTCTCTCTAGAAGCAAAACACCCTCTTTATTTAAACTATTCTGGTTAAAATGCAAAATAACCTTGGATGACTTTCAAATCTCTAAAATGAGGAGAATGCATTCAACAATGTTTTTATAAGGCCAATACTTTTACATTTTAATCAAAATTTATTTTAATGCTACCTTGAATTATGATTTCAAAGGTTTTTCTGGGTAAACAGTGTTACACAACCAGGTGTTTCTACCATTTGATCCTGCCAGTGACTTCGTTGCACTATGTTTTGAGTACACAAAACTAGCAGTATTTGCTGCATAGAGGTAAAAAACCTATACTAGAAAATGAAATCATATCATATAACAATGAAAATGAGAAAAATGTTGTGCGATTTTGAAGACGAACCAAGATAATTGCTGAGCTGGCTATCTTATGAAGGAATACCGATTTGTACTCCTAAGTACTGGTTTGTATGCTAACTCTTTTAGTTACTAGTTGTGTTATTTCAACACATATTCATCATGGTTCAGTTTCCCTGTGTGAACAGTGAAGACAATTATTCTTTTAGGGTTTAAGCCATAATTATATTAACTGCATTAAAGTACATTTTTAATATGTAAAAGATTTCCTTGATATTCTGACTTGGTCTTGTTATAAAATATTTTACTGAGAGTCAAAAATTGTCTGCTTTACAATTTTTCTTTTACTACAATTATCATAGTGGGTGAAAATAGTTTAAGAGCAATTGGGTCATACAGGCTTCCATGGGTTCTTTAGGAGTCTCTTGATGTTAGGAATTATGCTGACAGTCAAAACCTAGCAATTGCGTGTGCTGAGATCTGGAGAAAAGAATGCTGAATACAGTTTCATGCACCCTCCTCTCATTTCTGTCTATGGAATACTATTCTAAATCTCATTCTTTTCAAATTGAGAATTGCATTTATTTGTGTTTTTCTTTTTTTTCTTTTTTTTTTCCTTATTAATCAGTATTTTTTATTATCATATTGTGGGGTACAGTTAAGGATTAGATATACAAATATGCTTCCTTCAGACACCCTTGGTGATAAGAGGTGTCTCCCCGTCCCCAAACAGATATTGAGTATCATTAATCCCATCCCCCCTCCCCTCC
>CAUYQG010047364.1:0-15244 GCA_963574415.1 Tarsius wallacei | reverse complement strand
TGTGAAGTAGAATACTATTCAGCCTTAAAAATGTTAGGAATAGCCGGGCTCGGTGGCTCAGCCTGTAATCCCGCGCTTTGGGAGGCTGAGGTGAGTGGATTGCCTGAGCCTGCGGGTTCAAGACCCACCTGGGCAACTTGGTGAGACCTCATCTCTACAATAAATCAAAAAATTAGCCAGACATGGTAGCGCACGCCTGTGGTTCCAGCTACTTGGAAGGCTGAGGCGGAAGGATCGCCAGAACCCAGAAGGTCGAGGCTGTGGTGGCCGGGAGCGGCCACTGCACTCCAGTCTGGGCGACAGAGTGAGACTCCAACTCAAAAAAAAAAAAAAATGCTAGGAATTCTGTTATTTGTGACAACACGGATCCATCTAGAAGGCTTTATGTTAAGTGAAACAAGCAAAGCACAGAGAAACAGATATCATATAATCTCACTTATGTGTGAATTACAAAAATGTCAAACTAAATAGAAATAGAAAGTAGAATTGTGGGTACCAGAGGTTGGGGAGTGGGTGGGTAGATGGGGAAAGGTGAAATGTTGGTTAACTGGTACAAAGTTTCAGTTAGGGGAAATCGATTCTGGTGTTCCATGCATGGCACATTGAATGTAGTTAATAATATATTGTATTTTTTGAAAGACCTGAAAGAGAGGATTTTGAATGTTCTCACCAGAAAGAAATGTAAATACTTGAGGTTACAGATATGTCAATTTGTCTGTTTTGATCATTCTACACTGTATATACATAGCAAGACATCACATTACCCCACAAATTTATAAATTATAATTTACCAATTAAAAATAAAGTAGAACAAGAACAATGACAAAATCTCCCCTCAGGTTGATAATGATAATGTGCTACAAACCAAGAAGGAAAAATGATTTGACTTTCTACACCTGAAGTCCCATACAAAAGGAAAAAAAAATCTGCTTATATGTCTCCTGGCATTTCAAAGGCAATTTCAATTTAACTGAACTCATCTTTCTAACTTCCACTTTTATTTTAGTTAATGACTACACCACTGGTTTCTTAATATTTTTGATGGAATCTAATTGTAAGAATCATATATGAGCATCCCATGTACACATGTAAAACTGAACAAAAAATCTCTCAAAACATCTCTCTCCTTACTGCAGGTGATGCCTTATCGTACCTCCTAGTCTTATTTCATTTTAAAATTCTGGGTTGCAATCTGCAATGTGAAAATCCCTGGGTTGTACTCTAGATAACAATCAGCTTAAACAGGTTGCCTTAGGGGATCATCGTGTGCTGCATGCCACTTTCCTGAAGTCTTCTCATTTCTGCATTTAGTAATTTCTAAACGTGGTCTACTCTCCAGCCATCATCATCCCTCTCCTATAAAATTTCAATAATAGATCATAATCATAAAAGCAGATAGTGTTAAAAACAAAAGTCCCTTAGCTTTTTATTTGCTGATAGCTAGCAAAGTTTTAACTGCTTTATTGATATTTTAAAATAGCTGAACTAACAGAATTACTTTGAGAGTTGTTTATTTAAGCTAAGCAAGTGCTAATTGTTGATGACCTTGTAGTTGTTCTAATTTTTTACTTAATTCAAATTAGATTTTTACTTGCTGATAAGAAGATAATATATTCTTTTAAAATTTTTTATTTTAAAGATGTGGGGTACAATTCAGTGTTAGGTATACAAATGTTCATTATGCAAGTTCCTTAGTTGATGAGGTGTACAACCATCCCTTGGCAGTTTCCCATTACTGCTAGTCCCACCCGCTCCCCTCCTCTGGCAGTTTCCCACTACTGTCAATCCTTTTCTTATAGAATTATAATAATTATTCAAGGTCTGCTTATGAGTGAGAACATGTGGTACTCAGTTCTTTGTTTCTGTGATAGATCACTCAGCATTATAGACTCCTTAAGTCCATTCAAATTGCTGCGAAGTTCATAATTTTGTACTTTATGGCTGCGTGATATTCCATCGTGTATATGTACCATATTTTTTTTATCCAGTCCTCTTTTGATGGGCAGCAAGGTTGGTTCCATATTTTTGCTATTGTGAATAATGCTGCGATAAACATACATGTGCAGGTATCTTTTTTATAGAGTGATTTGAGTTCTTCTGGGTATATTCCCAGTAGCAGGATTGTGGGGTCATATGGAAGGTCAATTTTTAAATCTTTTAGGAGTCGCCAAACTGTTTTCCACATGTTGTAATAGTTTACACTCACATCAACAGTGTCGAAGTATTCCCTTTTCCCTGCATCCTCTCCAGCATCTGTTGTTTTTTGAGATATGATGGTCATACTGACTGGAGCTAGGTGGTATCTCAATGTGGTTTTACTTTGCATTTCTGCATGACTAGTGAGGCTGAGCATGTTTTCATGTATCCGTTGGCTGGATAGCATATTCTTAACTCATTTCAAATTCCATTATTGTATTTTGCCCCATGTAGAAAATTTTATATGTGCTGAAGCAGGACTTCTTTTCACCTTACATAGGTCCACTGATTGTTCTCAACTCTAGAGGTCAGGATTCAGAGTAAAATAACACTCAAGTACCTATGATTATCAGGTAGCATAACTAAACTCAAGTTCAGCTGCTCATTTCTTGAAAGCAAATCTCGAGGGATAAGAATTAGTGAAATAAAAACAGATTTATCAAGAACCAACAACCTGAAGAGATGATGTACTGTCTCAAAGACCAACTTGGGTTCCTCAGGCTGATTGAAGGGTTTTTTGTTTTGTTTTGTTTTTGAGTTGGAGTCTCATTCTGTCGCCCAGACTGGAGTGCAGTGGCCACTCCCGGCCACCATAGCCTCGACCTGCTGGACTCCGGCTATCCTTCCGCCTCAGCCTTCCAAGTAGTTGGAACTACAGGTGCACACTACCATGCCTGGCTAATTTTTTATTTATTGTAGAGATGATGTCTCGCTTGCCCAGGCGGGTCTCAAACCCACAGGCTCAGGCAATCCACTCACCTTAGCCTCCCAAGGCACGGGATTACAGGCTGAGCCACCAAGCCCGGCTAGAAGGGTTTTTTAAAGAGAAAAGGGCTTATGAAAAACAATGTGCAGAGGCTGGAAAGCTTCGTTGTCCTTTGTCATGTTCCTTTAAATCTTTAACAAAGCATAGTTAGTATGCATAGCGCACTTTTCCAAAGAGTTTGCCTCCAGAGCTGCATACTTGTTCCTACATTATGTATTCAGTGTTTCCAAATTATTCTAGTCTATGTGCAAGCATGCATGAACAAAGGCGAGAGACTCCTGCCGCACCCTCCCCAGTCTAAAATGGAGTTAATTATTTTGCCATTTCACTGTTACGGTAGCATGGTATATGAAGAAGAAAATTGTTCTGTGGGTTAGAAGGCTAACTATTTTTTTTCTTTTCTCTATACTGTGATTCTTCCTCTACCATGGAAAAAGCTGGGCTAAATGTCTGCAGAGTAACTCACAACTCAGTTTGACGCCTGCTTTAATTTACTGACTACTCTCTCTTTCTCCAAAGGCTGCCATGTTTTTAAGAAAGTGTAATGAAAATATTTTATCTTATGTGAGATACATATTTTTATTTTGTAGAGAAATTCCAAATGCATGGGTGGATAGACTATTTTTTAGATGGTTACATAACATGAGTTTGCTGTATACATCACAATAAAGGCAAATTTGCAGTCTCAGATGATTTATAAGCATTCCATATATTAAACAAGAAAAACAACAAACTGACCAGATGATATTTGTACTATAGGAGTTACTCCATTTAGCAACATTTATTTTCCCTGGAACTTCACAAATAGTTAACTTAATCAATTTCTCACAAGATAACTATATTTATCATAAGACCAAAAAGCCATTACTTTGTTTAAACACAATACCACACTTGAAATTATATCTTAGGTTGCACATGTAGTCTATTAAGTTTCTATAATCAGATTCATATAAAATCAGATTCTTACAAAATCAGATTCTTATATGTAGTCTATTAAGTTTCTAAAATCAAATTCTTATAAGTTTCTAAAATCAGATTCTATATTGCACTTGAAATTATATCTTAGGTTGCATATGTAGTCTATTAAGTTTCTAAAATCAGATTCTTATCATTCATATTCCATCAGATTTAATGGAAACTTGGTGCTCCATTAAATGTTATCTTAATTGTTAAATAATAATAATAATGTTTAAAAGCCACTAGCCTGTAAGATGCTTTAAGAGGAAGTGCCCAGCCCTGCCTGAAGCCACCGCCCCCGTGGAGGTCCCTGGCGCCTGTGCCTCGAGCTCCCGCCCTCACCCGGGTTGAAGCACCCAGCCCTGCTTTGAGCTGCGGCTTGAGAAGGCCCCCGGTGCCCACATCCTCAGAGCTCCAGGTCCAGCTCCCCTCAAGCCTCTGCCCCTGCAGAGACCCCCAGCACCCACGCCTCGGAGGTACGGGCTTCCCCCACCCGCGACTGAAGTGCCCCCACCAGGCCCTAAGCCTCTGCCACCCACGGAGGCCCTTAGTGTCGCCCCTTGAAGCTCCAGGCCACCTCCCTGGCAGAAGTACCCAACCCCACCTCAAGCCACTGCCGCCCACCCGCAGAGGCCCTTGGTGTGTGCCCCCCAGAGCTCCAGGCTCCCTCCTGGACCTAAGTGCCCCACTCTGCCTCAAGCCGCTGCCACCCACAGAACTCCAGGCTCCCTTCCCAGCTGTAGCGCCCAGCCCTGCCCCAAGCCTCCACCACCCAGGGAGGCCCAAGACTCCTTCCCTGTGAAGCTCCAGGCTCCCTTGTTGGTGACACCGCCCCACTCCCCAGCCACCCTGACCACTACACTGACCAGCAATGCCCAGCAGTCTCACACTCCACCTCCCCTGACTCTCTCCTGACCACAGCAGGACCAGAGAACAGCTGGAGCTCGAGATCAGGCAGAAACCTGCATTGCACCATGAGCTTCACCCAGCTCTGTGCATCCTCCAACCTGGGACCTAAGAGCAAAGAAAGAAAAAGAGGCCCAAGCTGCATGTGACCTGCCAACTTATAGCACCCAGCTGGCTTGCACTCTGCGTCCAACCCCCCAGCTCCCCCACCCCCACCAGCTATATCTGGCTGCAGTAGAACCTGGGATCATCTGGAGCCCTGTGACCAGGCAGAGAGAGTCACCCACCCAGCTCTGCCCAACCTCCAACTTGGGAGCAAGGACCTCATGGTTGCGTAAGGGAACAGTACATCTTAAGGTGGTTGGTCAGCTTGTGTGTCTGTATGATTGTATGTCCTAGTTTGTTTGTTGTTGTTGCTGTTTTTTGTTTGTTTGATTGCTTTTATTTTTGTTTTCTCTTACTCTTATCTGTCTTTCAGGTCTATTTTCATTTATTAGTGGGTACCTCTGTCTGTTCTCCCTTTTACTCTTTTGTCTCCACTTTCAGTTCTCCCCCTCCCTGTTGCATTTCTTTCCCTTTTCTTGCATCCTTTTACTTTCAGGGAGCAAGCCAATACTCCCACTTCATGAACAGATTACAAGGCAGTGGGAAGCAGGATCCAGCATATCCATATACCTTTCAGTGGATACTGGGATCTGCAGATAAATTATGAATCACAGCTCCCCCCTCAAATAAATCTCAAAGCTGCAAAAGATATAACCCTCAACTTACAGTCCAGTCTCAGAATCAAACAAAGTCAGAAGATTCACATAAGTAAGAATAGGAGATTGAGCAAACAGAAACAAAAAGCAACCCTGCCACCCCTGAACAACAGATTTAAAGAAGACAGTGGTGGGGGGGAGTGGGGAGGCAAATCGACACAAATAAAGAAAAATCAAAAGAAGAATATAGGTCTCACACAGACCCCTGGGAGATTAGATATTGAGAGAACAGACTTCCCAATACAAACAATGAAGAGCCCCCAGAATGACTGGTCACATACTACAAACCCAGATATCAAGACATTAATAGAAAGAATAAAAAGAATGAAGGAGAGACAAGAGGAAAAGAGGAAGTAGTTGATAACTGAACTAACAGCAGTAAAAAATGCTGTGATTGAAATAAATAACAAACTAATAATCATGGAGAGCAGAATTAGCCAAGCAGAAGACAGAATTTCAGAACTTGAAGACAAAAATATAGAACTAAACCAAACTGTCAAAAACATAGAAAAGAAGCTTTAAAAGACAGAACAAAACCTTCAAGAGATGAGTGATTACTTCAAGAGAACAACCTAAGAGTAATTGGCCTTCCTGAGGCAGAGAGACAGAGATCACCCTGGAATAAACATTCCATGAAATTATTCAAGAAAACTTCCCTCACCTCATTAATGATGCAAAAACTCAAACACAAGAAATTCAGAGAACCCCAGCAAGACAACAAATGAGAAGACCAACTCCTAGACACATAATAATTCACCTCACAAAGTAGGTAAAAGAAAAGATTCTAAAAGCAGCAAGAGAAAAAGGTCAGACTACCTACCAGGAAAGACCAATCAGAATAGCAGCAGATTTATCTACAGAAACACTTCAGGCTAGGAGAGCTTGTAGTCCAATATTCAAAATTCTCAAAGATAAACAATTTCAATCAAGAATAGCCTACTCAGACAAGCTAAGCTTCATCAGTGAGGGAGAATTAAAATCTTTCCTAGACATCCAATCCCTAAGAACTTATGCTTCCTCCAGACCAACCCTACAAGCAACTCTTAAGAAAATATTAAACACAGAAGAAAAGGGAAAAAGAACAATGTTCTTCACAAGAGTGCAGTAAAAAGATTGAAAACACACATGAACCAACCCCAAAAACCAAAAGAAAGACAACAAACAAGTATAACAACAACTCTATAGGAACGTCATGACAAAGATAAACCGTCATATTTCAAAAATTAGCCTGAATGTGAATGGACTAAATGCACCACAGACACAGAATGGCAAAATGGAGGCAATAATATATTGTCTCCAAGAGACTCATCTCACCAGAAAGACCACTCACAGATTCAAAGTAAGAGGATGGGAAACAAATTTTCAGGCAAATGGAACACAAAAGAAAGCTGGAATTGCAACCTTAATCTCAGACAAAATTCCCTTTATTATATCAAAAATCAGCTGGGCTCAGTGGCTCAGCCTGTAATCCCGCGCCTTGGGAGGCTGAGGTGAGTGGATTGTCTGAGACCGCGGGTTCAAGACCCGCCTGGGCAACTTGGCGAGACCTCGTCTCTACAATAAATCAAAAAATTAGCTGGGCATGGTAGTGCGCGCCTATAGTTCCAGCTACTTGGAAGGCTGAGGTGGAAGGATCGCCAGAGGCCAGCAGGTTGAGGCTGCGGTGGCCGGGAGTGGCCACTGCACTCCAGTCTGTGCAGCAGAGTGAGAATCCAACTAAAAAAAAAAAAATCAAAAATCAAAAAAGATTTAGAAGGTCACTATATAATAATAAAAGTTTCAATCTTTCAATCATCAACAAGAAATATACATCCTAAACATATATGCACCTAATAATCATCAACAAGAAATATACATCCTAAACATATATGCACCTAACATAGGAGCACCAATGTTCAGAAAGCAACTTCCAGGCAAACTTAAAAAAGAGATTGACTCTAATACTATCATATCTGGGAACTTTAAGACCCCACTCACAACCCTAAACAGATCATCAATACAAAAAATCAGCAAGGACACCCAGAACCTCAATGAGACTCTTGAAAAAATGGACTTAATCAATACGTACAGAACACTCCACCCAATGACCACAGAATATACATTCTACTCACCACCACATGGAACGTACTCTAAGACCGACCACATCATTGGCCATAAATCAAACATAAACAAATTTCATAAGATTGAAATCTTGCCATGCACTTTTTCAGACCAAAGTGGAATAAAAATAGATATCAACACCAACAAAATTTCCCCAAAGCCCACAAAGACAAGAACACTAGATAGCATGATGCTGAACAACGACTGGGTCAACACTGAAATCAAAGAAGAAATGGAAAGATTCCTGGAAACAAATGAAAATGAAGAAACATCTTATCAAAACCTCTGGGATGCCATGAAATCAGTTTTAAGAGGGGAATTTATATCTCTACGAGCACACATCAAGAAAATGGAAAGATCACAAGTTGAGAGCCTAACAAATCTCCTAAGGGAGCTGGAAAGAGAAGACCACCAAAATCCCAACATTAGCAGAAGAATCCAAATCACAAAAATAAGAGCCCAAATATGGGACATAGAAGACAAAAATATCACAGAAAACATCAACAACAAAAAGCTAGTTCTTTGAAAGAATTAACAAGATTGGAGGGCCCCTAGCCAGACTGACAAAGAAAAAGAGAGAAAAAGCCCAAATAAACACAATCAGAAATACAAAAGATTAAATCACAACTGACTCTAAAGAAATACAAAAGATTATCAGAGATTACTATGTACACCTATATGGAAACAAACTTGATAACCTAGATGAAATGGAAGACTTTCTGACATCACACAACCTACCCAAGTTGAAACAAGAAGACATTGAGACACTAAATAGACCAGTAACAACCCAGGAAGTTGACTCTGTTATACAAAAACTACCTACCAAAAAAAAAAAAAAAGCCCTGGAACGAATGACTTTCCAGCAGAATTCTACCTAACATACAAATAAGAGCTGATACCAATCCTATTGAAAGTATTCCAGGCAATTGAGAAAGATGAAATTCTTCCCAAATCATTTTACACAGCTAACATTACACTGATACCAAAACTGGGTAAAGATGCAACAAAGAAAGAGAACTATAGGCCAATATCCCTTATGAACATAGATGCAAAAATCCTCAACAAGATTCTAGCAAACCGGATCCAGAAACGCATCTCAAAAATCATCCCCCATGACCAAGTTTGCTTCCTCCCCAGGATACAGAGCTGGTTCAACATTCGCAAGACCATAAATATAATTAAATACATCAACAGATGTAAAAACAAGAACCACATGATTATCTCATTAGATGCAGCAAAAGATTTTGATCAAATCCAGTATCTCTTCTTGATAAAAACCCTCAAACACCTAGGTACAGAAGGAACATACCTCAAAATAATAAGCATCATCTACAACAAACCCACAGCTAACATATTGCTAAATAAACAGAAATATAAACATTTCCCCTGAAAACTGGAAGAAGACTAGACTGCCCAGTCCCACCCCTCTTGTTCAATATTGTGTTGGAAGTCCTAGCTCAGGCAATTAGACAAGAGAAGGAAATCAGGGGTATCCAAATAAGAAAAGAGGAAGCCAAGTTATCCCTCTTTGCTGATGATATGATCCTACACCTTGAAAATCCAACAGAATCTGTCAAAAACCAACTTGCACTGATAAAGAACTTAGGCAAAGTCTCAGGGTACAAAATAAACATGCAAAAGACAGGTGCATTCCTATACACTGACAACAAGCAGGCAGAGACCCAAATTAAAAGCACAATCCCATTCACAATAGCCACCAAAAAAATGAAATACCCTCGCATCTTCCTAACCAGAGAAGTGAAAGATCTTTACAATGAGAATTACAAAACACTGCTCAAAGAAATCCAAGAAGACACAAACAAATGGAAAAATATTCCATGCTCATGGATAGGAAGAATCAATATCACTAAGATGTCCATCCTACCAAAGGCAATCTACAGATTCAATGCAATACCCATTAAGTTACCAACATCATTCCTCTCAGACCTGGAAATGACAATACAGAAATTCATATGGAAACATAAACAACCACGAATAGCTGAAACAATCCTTAGCAAAAGAAACAAAGCAGGAGTTATCACACTTCCAGACTTCAAACTTTACTATAAGGCTACAGTAATCAAAACAGCCTGGTATTGGTTCCAGAACAGGCATATAGACCAATGTAACACAATAGAGATTCTAGAAGCAAAGCCTCAATTCCTCAACCAACTCATCTTTGACAAAGCCTCCAACAACAACCACTGGTGAGAGGAGAACCTATTCAGTAAATGGTGCTGGGAAAACTGGCTGTCCACATGCAGAAGATTGAAACAGGACCCCTACCTATCACCATACACAAAAATTAACTCTAAATGGATCAAAGACCTAAACGTAAAACCTCAAACTATAAGAATCTTAGAAAGTGCAGGAGACGCCCTTACGGAAATTGGAACTGGGAACCAATTCCTATTCAAAACCCTAAAGGCCAATACCTTAAGAAATAAAACAGACAAATGAGACCTTATCAAATTAACGAGCTCCTGCAAAGCAAAAGAAACCATCAAGAGAGCAGGGAGACATCCCACAGAATGGTAAAAAATATGTCCCAACTGTATATCTGACAAAGGCCTAACATCTAGGATCTACAAGGAACTCAAATGTGCCGAAAGGAAAAAACAAACAGCCCCTTTAAAAAGTGGGCAAAAGACATGAATAGACACTTCTCAAAAGAAGATACATGGGCAGCCAACAGACACATGAAAAAGTGCTCAGCCTCACTCATCATTAGAGTAATGCAACTCGAAACCACATTGAGATACCATCTAACCCCTGTAAAAATGGTCATCACTAATAAAACAAACAACAGATGCTGGTGAGGATATAGAGAAAAAGGAACACTTTTACACTGCTGGTGGGAATGCAGACTAGTACAACCTCTTTGGAAGACAGTGTGGCGATATCTCAAAGAACTAGAAATTGACCATCCATATGACTTAGCAATTCTCCTATTGGAAATATACCCGGAGGAACTCAAATTATTCTAGAAAAAAGATACCTGGATACGTATGTTTGTTGCAGCTCTATTCACAATAACAAAAATATGGAACCAACCATGTTGCCCTTTGTAGCTGGACTGGATTTAAAAAATGTGGTACATATACGCAATGGAATATTATGCAGTCATAAAGTAGGACAAATATGTGGACTTTGCAGCAACTTAGATGGATTTGGAATTGATCATACTCAATGATTTATCACAGAAACAACTGAGTTTCTTATGTTCTCACTCATAAGCTGACCTTGAACAATTATAATGCTATAAGGAAGCGATTGGCAATAGTGGAAAACTGTCAGGAGGGGGCTAGGATTGGCAATTGAGGGAAACTGCTGGGGGAGAGAGGGGCATACCTCATCAACAAGGGTATCTGCATGATCAATGTTTTTATACCTAACCCTGAATTGTACCCCATGTTTATAATAAGTAATAAAAATAAAAAAATAAAAATGAAAATAAGTGGAAAAATGGAAAAAAGAAATAAAGTGTGTTCATATTGTAGGATTTTTCAAACTATTTTAGGATTCTTAGGAATAGGTCAATGTAAAAAAGCCAATTACTCAAAACAATAATAGCCAGTTAGATAAACACAATAGTTACTTTATTAATGGTTAGAGCTACCTACAAACTTCAGAATTTTAAGATTTAGCGATATTGTAAGGCATGAATGATTAGCAAATTTTACCAAAATGAGTCAGTGAAATTCCAAATTGAAGTCATTTGTACTGCCAATTTGTGGTGAAGTTAGGAAGTAAACTCCAGTTATCAATTTTTAGCATGAATATTTTAATTATTTTTGTTGTTCCCAATAGCGTCATCATCATTTAAAGATGTATCACAATTGTGTAGTCTCTGAAACAAACAGTAAAATGGCTAGTTTGACATTTTTAAGATTGCTATGGAGCAATAAGTATGCCCATGCCTCCCCACCTTTAACTAGGTATCATTATAAGAATAGGAGACTAGTGATACAAATTCCTGTTAGCCAGTAATTCTTTACTGCACAGATATCTGCATATTCAAGGTCTTAGAAAACAAGCATGAGCACACACTACCTATATATACTTTGTATAAAATGGTATATACACTGTGGAAAGCACATGGGTTATTAAAAATCTAAAACTTTATTAGTTCTGAGAAATACTAGTGCATGGTTAAAGGAGCCATGGTTAAAGGAGATAGGGTGAATTAGGGATGCCTGTACCTTATTTGATTTTACAGTGGTAGAAGAGACTTAGTCACAGTGTACTTGAAAAAAAATAAAGACAAGACATTGCAATCTTCCCATGCATATTACATCTAACATCCATTCAATTCTGGAAACAAGACATTGCAACCTTCCCATGCATATTACATCTAACATCCATTCAATTCTGGAAACAGAAAATCATTAAAGCTCCTTACTTGCCAAAGGAAGACTATGTCTTCCATTCTGTTTTATTAAAGCTCACAACTTATTAAATCAGCACATATGATAAAAGGTGCCATTTCCTCCAACAAAAAATACTTATTGTAACAATATCCAGGGCAAGAATAAAATAATTTTGCTTGCTGTAATGGCAATTATTATTTGCTTGTCAGACAATGTTAACATATAACCAAACAATAAGAAAAAAAACATAATGTCTTCATTTTTATTTATTTATTTATTATTATTTATTTATTTATTTTTTATTTATTTATTTATTTTTTGAGTTGGAGTCTCGCTCTGTCACCCAGACTGGAGTGCAGTGGCTGCTCCTGGCCACCGCAGCCTCGCCCTTCTGGGCTCTGGCGAACCTTCCTCCTCAGCCTTCCAAGTAACTGGAACTACAGGCGCGCGCTACCACGCCCGGCTAATTTTTGATTTATTGTAGAGATGAAGTCTCGCCAAGTTGCCTGGGCGGGTCTCGAACCCGCGGGCTCAGGCAATCCACTCACCTCAGCCTCCCCAAGCGAGGGATTACAGGCTGAGCCACCAAGCCCGGCTAATGTCTTCATTTTTAGAGAAATGAGAGAAAGCAGAAGTTCAGTTGAGAATATTACTTATTTTTCCACATCTTACAGAACATAAGTGTGTGATTTCCATCTATGGAACCACAGTGCATAGGGACAGCAGTCCTGTCCAGAGTCTTGTTAGGAGGATGAGCAAACAAATAACATCCATTAAAAGGCAAAACACATACACATAAAAGATAGTGAGCTTTCTTCTTTAGGTAGTGTTAGGACACAGATAGGCTGAGGGTGGAGGCGTGGAGAGGAGCGCAGCACCACCAGAGCTGGCGTGCTGGAGGTGCACGCTGACACTCAGAGATCCAAGTAATGCAAAGAATTGCAACACACAAAGAAGTGAAAGAAGATTTATCTAAGAAAAGTTCACTCCCCACAGACAGGAAGTGGGCCTACACTCTAGGTGAATGTGGCCCCGTAGCAGGCCTACACATTAGATGAGTGTGGCCCGGCAGGTTTACACTCTAGATGAGTGTGGCCCTGTAGCCCCCTTAAGCCCCAGCTAAATCCTTTTCCTTGGAGATGTTGCAATTAGTAGACATGACTGCCGTGAGTTCCTTATCGACCACCTGCGAATGTCTTGGAGACCTTGTGACACAGAGACCCATTAATGTCTGTCCATATTATCATAGCGCCTGGAGAAAGGCGTGATAAGGATTCCAGTGCTCCTGTACCTTCCCGAATGACATTCCTTAGAGCTAATGGAGGGTGTACCTCCCCCTGTCTCCCACGCATTCCCAGTGGGTAGCTTTGGGGATTCCTGACTCCCCTGTAGATAGTGCTCAATTTACTGGAAGATTGAATCCCCACCTGCTCCCCCTCTGAGGGGTCACATGTCCTGCGATCTGCATAACTTTTGTAATTGCAAGTTTCATGACTTCTACAATCCTTGCGCAATGCACGATGTCTTAGGCCTTGTAAATTCCCTTTACTCTAGGCAAGCCTGATTGCCACTTCTGCCAGGCCCCACTGACAAAAGCTATGAGACACCTCTAATACCTGGTACCAGGAAGTCTGTGTTTCTGAAAAGACACAGTCAGCAGGGTTAATTTTTACATAACGTATGCATTTCTCCAAAACATAGCTTCTACTTTTTCATCATTGTGTCAGGGTTTAAGAACAAGATGAAAAATGGCTTCCCACTCTTGGTCTGTCCTTTCAGGTAGATGAATTTTACAAATATATACATCCTTATAACAACTAACTTCTGCTCACAGAGACAGCAACTGTTGAGTGCGGGGAAAACGGCAGACAGTTTTTTTTTTTAATGATGTGCTTCCTGAATCTGGAAACCCAAACTCTCAAGGATGGACTGGTCAATGGGGGAACCAGCCCACTGGGACAGGGATTATCCAGGGGTCTCCTATCCTTATCCTGGGGCCTATCCTGAACAGGCACCTCTGGGGGCTGACCCTGGACAGGCACCTTGGACCACCCACCTTGGTCCAATAGCACCTGGAGCTTATTCCAGACCACCTGCACCCAGAGCCTACCCAGGTCACCGGAGGGGCCTGGGGCCTACCTGCCTCCTGCACAGCCAAGTGCTCCCAGAGCCTTCCCTGCTGCTGGTCCCTTCAATGCCCCTTCTGGGCCACTGACTGTGCCTTACGACCTGCCTCTGACCACAGAAGTCATGCCTCGCATGCTGATTACAAACCTGGGCACAGGTCTGGCATGGTGGCTCACGCCTATAATCCCAGCACTATGGGAGACTGAGGTGAGAGGATTCAAGATCAGCCTGGGCAACTTGGAGAGATCTCATCTCTACAATAAATCAAAGAAAGACATCACAATTCCCATTTGAAAGTGGTAAACCATTCAAGATGCAAGTCCCGGTTGAATCTGACCATTTCAAGGTTGCAGTCATTGATGGCTCACTTGTTGCAGTACAATCATCTGATAAAAAATCTCAATGAAATCAGCAAACTGGGAATTGCTGTTAACATAAACCTCACCAGTGCTTCGCACACTATGATATCATCTGAAAGGGGCAGATGTATTTTTCTGATTAAAATTGTATGTAAACCTTATACATGTAAAAGTACATATTCATCATGAATGAAGAATTTTACTTTTATTCATCAATATCCTTCTAGTAAGTCATCCGTTTGACAAATATTCTTATACTAAGAAAAAAAACAGCTAATTTCGATTCAGATTTTTTTTAATACTCAGATCTTAGGAATCCTTAGGAGACCCACTCTAGATTTTAAAAGTAGTAATTTGTTAAAGCATGCAAAACGATATGAGTGAATAAAAACCACAACTGACAAATATATTGGTTAACATTTCAAACATGTATAATCAATGAGCATGGCCTAGGTGTTTGTTTTTTTTTTTTGTTGCTGTTGTTGTTGTTTTTTTTTTTTGAGTCGGAGTCTCACTTTGTCGCCCAGACTGGAGTGCAGTGGCCGCTCCCGGCCACCGCAGCCTCGACCTGCTGGGCTACGGCGATCCTTCCACCTCAGCCTTCCAAGTAGCTGGAACTACAGGCGTGTGCTACCACGCCCGGCTGATTTTTTGATTTTTATTGTAGAGATGAGGTCTCGCTTGCCCAGGCGGGTCTCGAAC
>CAUYQG010047361.1:0-18673 GCA_963574415.1 Tarsius wallacei | reverse complement strand
TTATTGATCATTAGGATGTTATGATATTAGAAATGTTGTATTGCTTCTGAGGAATATTAACCAAGCATGAGGAACAGTAAGATAATTTTGGGATCACCCTCCCTCATGCTTGAGGAAGCGCCTGGTGGGTGGGGGACGCCCTCCACTCACCTCACCTTGTGTTCATGTAAACGTCTTGTGATTTTGTTGGGTTTGTTCTTCCTCATGCCTGAGGACACACCTGGTGGGTAGGGGGGGCGCCCCTCATCCACCTGGCTTTGTGTCCACGTGAAAGTCTTGTGATTTAACCCATGAAAATTTGGGATAAAAGAAGCATGAAGACTTCCATTAAACGGCTTCTGCTCAAATCCATTTGAACAGTGGTCCATTCTTTTTCTTTCTCTTTCTTTTTCCTTCCTTTTCTCTATATCTATCTCTTCTGCAGAACCGGTTCTTGCACTAGATGGGAGCCCAGTGTATCGGCTCTTGCACTAGACAAGAGTCCAGTTTCCAGGGTATCGACTCCTGCATTAGACAGGATCGGTTCCTGCACTAGACAGGAGGGTCCCTGAGCGGTGTGGCGGCGTCGGCGATTGTTCCTGGAGAACAAAGAAACTGGGCTCCTGTCTAGTGCAGGAGCCTATCCTGTCTAATGCAGGAGTCGATACTCTGGAAACTGGACTCTTGTCTAGTGCAAGAGCCAATACGCTGCCACACCGCTCAGGGACCCTAATCTCTCCATGGGGGCTGGCCCCCCACAGTAGGTATCTATTAAGTTATTTTGGTCAAGCATCAGTTGAGGTTCTGGATTTATTTGTTGATTTTTTGCCTTGAAGATGCATCTGGGGTTGTTAGTGGGGTATTTAAGTCTCTAGCTATGATAGTGTTAGAGTCAATTTTTTTAGTTTACTTTGTAGCTGCTTTATAAAATCTGGTGCTCCTATATTGAGTACATATATGTTTAGGATGGATATTTCTTGTTGATGGATCAAAATTTTTATCATCATGTAGTGTCCTTCCTTATCTTTTTAAATTTTTGACATCTTAAAGGTTGTTTTGCCTGATATTAAGATCATGATTCCTGCCTTCTTTTGTGATTCATTCACCTGGAAATTCATTTTTGATCCTTTAACTTTGAATCTGTGGGCATCCTTTTTGTGAGAGGAGTTTCCTAGTTTTTTTATCCAGTTTTCCATTCTGTCTTTTCAGTGGTGCATTTAGTCCATTCACATTTAGGATAATTGTTGAAATGTGAGAGTTTGTCCCTGTCATAATGCTTTTATGAGGCTGTTTTGTTTGTTACTTTTAGTTTTTGTGTTCATATATGTGTGTGTTTTTATTTTTGCAGGTACACTGTGTGTTCTGTGTTTGTTTGTGATCTTGTGAAGTATATGGTCTTTCTTTTGTTTCTTTTTTCTTCTGTGCACTCACTTTTCAAGCATTTCCTTTAGAGTTGGTCTCAAAGCAGTATGTTCTCTTAGGGATTGGATTCTTGGGAAGGATTTAAATTCTCCCTCACTGATGAAACTTAGCTTGACTGGGTAGAAAATTCTTGGTTGAAATTTTCTATCTCTGAGAACGTTAAAGATTGGGGTCCAATTCCTTCTAGCCTGTTGTGTTTCTGTTGGTAAGTCTGCAGTCATTCTTACTGGTCTTGCAGTAGATAGTCTGATCTTTTTCCTTATTGCATTTAGGGTTTTTCCTTTTGCACCTACTTTGTGTAGGTGAATTACTACGTATCTAGGGGTTGGTCTTCTCATAAGATGTTTTGCAGAGGTTCTTCAAATCTCTTGTTCTTGTATTGTCATCTCTCTGGTCAGATGATGGAAGTTTGATTGAATGACCTCATGGAATATTTGTTCCAGGGTATTTTCTGTTTCTCTTTCTATTTCAGGTATTCTCGTCAGACATAGGTTTGGTTTCTTGATAAAATCACACATCTTTTGGAGAGTTTCTTCTTAAGAATTTTTTCCTATATCTTTAATAGATTAGGTTAATTCCAGATTTTGGTCTTCCAGCTCTGAGATTCTTTCTTCTGCTTGGTCAATTCTGTTGCCCATGTTTGTCAGTTTGTCATTTATTTCTTAGATGGAGCTCTTTATTTCTGTTATTTCTAAGTATGTGTTCTTGAGTTTGTACAGCTCTTTTGCAATTTCATTTAGTTTTAGCCCTTGAATTTCTTGATTTTTATTCAGCCTATCCAATGATTCTCTAATCTTTGTAAATACCTTCTGTGTACTGTTATTCTCAGAACTAGTCATTGTTTGTTCCCAATAGCTGTTCTTTCTAGCACTGACTCTTTGCTGGGGCTCTGGTTGCCAGCAGTTCTTCTTTTTTTTTCACTTGTAGCAGTTCTCCTATCTTTCTATTTAATTATGTTGCTCAGTGGAAAATGGAGAAGCAGTCACTTCTGATATTTGCTCTACCTTTTGTCCTTCTTTGAGCCAGGGCTCTGGGTTTGATCAGTTATGAAGTAGGGCTGGAGGTAGGGTATTGCGTTATCTCTTTACAATTTTGAGCACTTATTAGGAGATGCAGGAGCTGCAAGGACTCAGAATCTATTGCCAGGTCATAATGCTTGCTATTAAGTGAGTGGGCCAGCTGGGACTTGCTCTCCATCTCTGCACAATATGACCTTACCATGGGTATGCTTGCATAGTACCTGAATCCAAGACAGGGTATGAGAGGGAAAAGAGAGAGGAGAAGGCAGGAATAAAGGGAAAACAGAGAAAGGAAAAAGAAGAAAGAAAAATAGAGAAAGAAAAAAGAAAGAAAAAAACAGAAAGAAAATCAGAGAAATAACAATGAAAGAGAAATAGAATAAGGAAAGAAAAGAGAAAAACAACGAGCAAACAAAGCACCTAAATGAGATAATCGAACAAACAAACCAATACTGCCACCAGTATCCTTGTCAGTCAGTTCCACTGTCTGTATCTTTCACCCAGCAGCTGGCTCAGGGTGGAGGATGGATCATCTGGGAGTCTGCATCTGCCATTACCCACAACTGGGGTAATAGTGCCACTGGGGGCACTGTTACCATTGGGGTAACAGTGCACTGGGGGCACTGTTCTCTGATTTTGCAAAGAGCAGCCCCAATACAAGACAGATCAGCCTCTGACCTCAAGATTCAGTTCTGCTGTTCTGCAGAGAGTCTGCTCAGTTTGTCTTCTGGGAGCTATTGATCCCTTCCCAGCAGTTGCCAGTCTCTGGATCTTGGGACCTGGTGGCAAGGCTCTGGAGCCCTGACCAGGCTTGGTATGGGCTCTCCCCACTGCTTCCTTGGGAGTCTGCCTCAGGCTCCCTCCCTGCATTCCCTCCACAGTCCTCACTGCCAGCATTCAGCTTGCTACAGCATATTTCCTGAGAAAAGCTCCCAAATTGTCTGCCACTAGGTCTCCCACTCTGATTGCATGTGTCTGTGTTTGGTCCAGTGTGGGGATGGGGCATCTTTCTCTCCAGTATCACGCATTTGGATTATCCTCTCTGGGCAAGTGATGGTTGATTTCAGAGGAGTATGGAGATCAACTCTTGGTCTCAGGATACAGCTGTTCAGGTGCAGGCAGCTCAGAAATTGGCAAGATAAAGCAGATCTCTGCCCAGTTTCAAGACAGAGAAAATGGTGGTGGTCCATGTTTTTTCCCTCAGGCATGGCTCAGCTCCAGAATACTCCCTGTGCTTTCTCCACTGCCCCTGCTACCCATGTCTTACCTGTTGCTGCAGGTGGTGGTGTGGGCAAGTTGCCAGCTAATCTCTTTTGCCTTTTCCTGAGAAGTGCCCCAGAGATGGTGAATTCTTCTGTGTGCAGCAGGGCCAAGTTCAGAGCAGAAGCAAATTGTAGCCATTTCTGCAGGTGTCTTGGGGTGCTTGATCTCTTGTCTCCCCTCAATTGGACATCTGCTTACCCACTTGCACACACAGACACAGATTAGTTTTTTTGTGTGCACTCACCCAGGAAGAGACTCTCAACTCTCACACTCCAGCCAGATATGATGCCATCTTTCCCTCACATCTTGTGACTTTTCAAAACCAGTAAATTTTCTTAAAATTACTAAATAAATTGAAAATTATTAACTTAACATTGTGGGAATATACACCATTTTTGTTGTCATTTTTAGTCTAGTACTATTAAAATTTGTTTTCAATTTTCAAAAATATATCTGTAAAATGAAATAAGGATAATCTATAAAAAGGACATAGCATTAATAAACACTATAAGGCTTAAAGGCACAATCTGAAAATGAGATAGAAGTCTTTAAGAAGTTCAGACATATTCCTAGGGATCTAGAAGGCTACACAAATGCAAAGGGCTGTAAGTGCCCAGAAAAAACCTTAACATTAGAGTTAAATTCTAAACTTCTCAACTCTGGCTCATCTTGAGGTCCTGCACAAACAGAAAATGAAGGCTAAGCAATATTATAAACTGCTGGAGTATTGAGAAATGCCCAACACACATAAAGTTTTTATTTTTATTTTTATTGTTTTTTTATTCTTTTGTCACATAAGGCTTCTTAGCCAAGACTAGATTTATTGGTCAGGTTCTTTTAAGGAACTCTCAATCCAATCATCACTTGACCATTAAGCTAATTGAACAGAAATGTCATTAACCATCACTAAGAAAAAATACAGTCTTTTACCTTACAGAATTACTTCAAGAAAATCACAAAGTAAACAGCAGACATAATAACAACAACAAAAATAGTGACAACAACAAGCATTAAAGAGAGAAATTTGATTTTCAAAGTTGGCACATGGTATTAAACTTCCCAATTCTTAGCAACAACAAAAAAATAAGACATGCAAAGAAATAGCAAAATATTCCAGGGAAAAGTAACAAATAGAAAGTGTTCTGAGGAAGTCCATATTTGAACTCACTAAGCAAAGACTTTAAGTCAACTATTACACATTCATGCAAAGAGCTAAAGAAAAAAATGGTTAAATAATTAAAGAAAATTGTAAAAGTCATGTTTCACCGAGTAATTAATATCAGTAGAGAAATAGAAATTGCTTTAAAAAATAGAAATTTTACAGGTGAAGGTATACTAAAATTAAAAAACACCAATAATAAAAACCTACTTGACCGGTCCAACAGTAGATTTGAAAAGGCAAAAGAAAAAAAAAAAATCAATGAACTTGAAGATACGTCCATTGAGAATATTCAATCTAAGGAACTAAAAAATAAATAAATTAACAGAGTCTCAGAAACCTGTGGAACAGTATCAAACATAACAATATGCACATAGTGGGAATTTCTGATGGAGAAAAGAGAGAAAGGAAAAAAGAGGTAGAAAAACACTTGAAGAAATAATGGATGAAAACGTCCTAAAATTGATTTTTAAAAATCAGTAATATATACTTCAAGAAGTTTCTATCATCTCAGAAAATACATATATTATTTCAAATAGAATAGCACTGGAAATACAAACATTGAAAGTACTTCTGTTGTTTCAAATATAAATTACTAACATATTGGACACTGGAAGATGATCTTTATTAAAAAGTGGCAACTCATTGGAGGAATTATGTTTTTCTCTTGGGTGGAAGGTAAGACTTGTAAGCAATGAACTTGGACATTCAGTTGAGGTTACTAGCAAAGTATAGAAGGGTTACACTTGTTTCTCCTTGTTGCTTACAATAAATGTGAGAGAAAAGAGATAAACTGAAGAATAAATTGTTAAGTAAAAAGGAAATAACACTTGATGATTTGGATAATGTTGAACTTATCCAGATAATGTAATTTGGAGACAGGGTCAAGTGTATGGCCAAACAGTCATTTGCTAAAGAGATTAGATGTGTGACTCATGAATCCAATCGGCAACCTCAGCAAAAGCTAGAATAAGAGATATGGTTATCCAGATATGGTTATATAAGTTATGTGGAGGTCTGTCTTTCCTGGTGACTTGGATTCCTGTGAATGGCATGAGAAAACAACACAATTTTTGAGCAATTTATGCTACCAAAAATGCTGTTGGCCTGAACTAAAAGAGATTGTGACAGAATGAAATGAAGGACCCTGAGAAAACAGCCACAGATGAAGAGGCCTATTCAACAGCACCTCCTTGGGCTGAGAGGGTAGGGCTGCCATTCCTGCAAGTCAAGAGGACAGAGCATTGAGTCAAAGAGGCTTATTCTCAGTCCTTGAAATCTAATGTAAGTTACCCTGCTGGGTTTCAGACTTGTTTGGGACATGTGACTCTTCTCCATTTCCATTTCTTTCTTTTGTAATGGGATGTTTATCCTACTTGGGTCCACCATTGTATTTTGGAAGCAGATAACTTGTCTGGTTTCAAAGGTTCACAGATGGAAAGCAAATTTGCCCCAGGATGAATCATATTATGCATCTCATCCGCAATTGATTTAGATGGTTTATAATATGAGAGTTGGAACTTTGAGTTGGTGATATTTAAATGTGGTTTTGGACTTAGAATTGATACTGGAATTGTTAAAACTTAGGAAGATGTTGGGTTGGAGTGAGGCTGTCTATTCTCATCAGAAGGGCATGAATTTTGGGAAGGCAAAGTGCAGAGTGTTATGGGTAGAATTGTGTCCCCCAAAAAGGACATGTTAAAGTCCTGACTCCCAGTACCACAGAATGGTATCTTATCTCGAAACAGGGTCATTGTAGACATAATTAGTTCATAAATTAGTTCCAACTGAGTAGGTTGGACTTTTAAGCTAGTGTCCTGATAGGAAGAAGATAGAGACACACAAGAAAAGATAGCTATGTGACAACAGAGACAGGGATTGGAGTAGTACATCTATGAGAAAAAGAACACCAAGAATTGCTAGTAAAGACCAAAAAAAAAAAAAATAGCTGGAAGAAGCAAGGAATAATTTTCTCCTACATGTTTCAGGAGCTTGGCCCTGTCAACACTTTGATTTCAGACTTCTAGCCTCCAGAACTGCAAGAGAATAAACTGCTGTAGTTATAAGCTATCTAATTTGTGGCATTCTTAAAAACTAATACACAGCTGAATTTTGAAAGTACATGTGGATATTCACATGAAAATAATAAAAATAGACCCTACTCCACTCCGTATACAAAAAATTAATTTAAGATGGATAATAGAGCTAAGTATAAGTGCTATAACTAAGGATTCCTTAGAAGAAAACATATGCATAAATCTTTGTGACTTTGGATTAAACAATAGTTTTTTTTTTAAAATCCCTATCTTTATTTTTGTTACATGAACATATTGTGTAGTGATGGGGATTGGATCTCAAGTGGCCCATTCCCCAGTTAGTAAACATTACACTCCATAGGCAATTTCTGAACCCTAGCCCCCCTCCCTTCTTCCCCCTATATTGGTTCCCCCAGTGTCGATTATTTCCATCTTTGTGACCATTAGCTCCTGCATGTGAGTAAAGACATTTAAAGTCTGATTTTCTGTTTCTGAGTCATAAAATGACAATAAAATGACAACCCTATTTTTTAAAATTTGGCAATAATTTGAATAGGAATTTCTCCACAGAAGTTAATAACAAGAGGAAGTCAAGTTATCCCTCTTTGCTGATGATATGAGCCTATACCTTGAAAATCCAAGACAATCTGTCAAAAACCTGTTTGCACTGATAAAGGACTTTGGCAAAGTCTCAGAGTACAAAATAAATATGCAAAAGACAGTTGAATTCCTATACACCAAAAACAAGCAGGCAGAGACCCAAATAAAAAGCACAATCCCATTCAATCCCATTCACAATAGCCACAAAAAAAAAAAGAAAGAAAGAAAAAGAAAAAAAAGAAACACCTCAGCATCTTCCTAACCAGAGAAGTGAAAGACCTTTACAACAAGAACTATAAAACACTGCTCAAAGAAATCCAAGAAGACACAAACAAATGGAAAAATATTACATGCTCATGGATAGGAGGAATCAATATTGTTAAGATGTCCATCCTGCCAAAGGCAATCTACAGATTCAATGCAATATCCATAAAATTACCCACATCATTCTTCTCAGACCTGGAAATGACAATACAGAAATTCATATGGAAACATAGATCATGAATAGCCCAAACAATCCTTAGCAAAAGAAAAAAAGCAGGAGGTATCACACTTCCAGACTTCAAACTTTACTATAAGACTACAGTAATCAAAACAGCTTGGTATTGGTACAAGAACAGGCATATAGACCAATGGAACAGAATATAGATTTTGGAAGCAAAGTCTCAATTTCTCAACCAACTCTTCTTTGACAAAGTCTCCAACAACAACCAATGAGGAGAGGAGAACCTATTCAGTAAATATTGCTGGGATTACTGGTTGATCACATGCAGAAGATTGAAACATATACAATATGCTAACTTTTAGGGATTTTTTGTGTATCACCATACACAAAAATCAACTCTAAATGGATCAAAGACCTAAACATAAAACCTCAAAGTGTAAGAATCATAGAAAATGCAGGAGACACCCTTATGGAACTTGGAACTGGCAACCAATTCTTATTCAGAACCCTAAATGCCCATACCATAAGAAATAAGATAGACAAGTGGGACCACATCAAACTGAATAGCTTCTGCCAAAGAAACCATCAAGAAAGCAGGGAGACAACCCACAGAATGGAAAAATATTTGCCAACTGTATATCGGACAAAGGCCTAACATCTTGGATCTATAGAGAACTCAAATGTGCCTAAATGAAAAAAACAAACAGCCCATTAAAAAGTAGGCAAAACACATGAATAGACCACCATAGAAGATATATGGGCAGCCAACAGACACATGAAAAAGTGCTCAGCCTCACTCATCATCAGAGAAATGCAAATAAAAACCACATTGAGACACCACCGAATCCCAGCAAGAATGGCCATCATTAATAAAACAAACAACAACAGATGCTGGAGAGGATGTGGAGAAAAAGGAACACTTCTACATTGCTAGTGGAAATGCAAACTAGTGCAATCTCTTTGGAAGAGAGTGTGGCAATTTTTGAAAGAACTAGAAATTGACCTTCCATATGGCCCAACAATTCCCCTATTGGGAATATACACCTGGAGAAACTCAAATCATTCTACAAAAAACATATCTGCACACATATGTTTGTTGCTGCTCTATTCACAATAGCAAAAACAAGGAAACAACCATGCAGCCCCTTGATGCTGGACTGGATAAAAGAAATGTGGTGCATATAAACAATGAAATATTATGTAGCAATAAAGAAAAACAAACATATGGACTTTGCAGCAACTTGGGTGGATTTAGAGCCGATCAGACTAAGTGATATATCACAGAAACAAAGAACAGAGTACCATATGTTCTCACTCACAAGTGGACCTTTAACAATTATCATAATACTATAAGAAAGGGATTGGCAGTAGTTGTAAACTGCTGGCGGGGGTGGGGAGGGGGTGGCAGTTGAGGGAGGCTGCTAGGGGAGGGAGGGGCACACCTCATCAACAAGGGTACCTGCATAATCAATGTTTGTATACCTAACCCTGAATTGTACCCCATATCTTTAAGAAACAAAACAAAGAAAACCTCTGAAACGCTCAATCTCCATCACAATAAGAGAATTAAACATTTAAAATATCACTGGAACATGTTTTCTCACCAATTTATTGAGCAAGAAATTACAAATCTTTATAAAACATGCTATTGGCAAGGTTGTTGGAAAACAGTCACTCTCTACATTATTGATAGAAATAAAAATGGAATGACAATGGAGGGAAAATTATCACTACCTGTTAACATTACATATCCATTTAATCTTTATCCCAGAAATAGTTCTTCTAAGAATCTATCTAATGATACATGTCTAACAATAGGAAAATACACATATGTAAGTTTATTATTTGCGGCATTATTTGTAGTTGCAAGATATTGTAATCAATCAAAATAGAAGATATTGATTAAACAAATCATGTTGCATCCACACAATGGAGTGCTATACAGCAGTAAAAATGAATGAGAAAGACATCCATGAACTGACATGGAGAAACTTTCAGGATATATTCTTATGAACAATAAAGAACCACAAAAGACATATATAATATGCTAAATTTAGGGAAAGAAAGAAGGTAAAACAAGATACATGTATCTCCTTACTCTTGAAAAATGAAACAGGAAAGATAAACAACAACAACAAAACAATAAAGTTGTTTATTTGCAAGTAATAAAGGGGAAACTGAGTGGAAGTTGTAAGGGAGTGAAGGCATTTTTCTGAGTAGGTTTTTTTTTTTTTTTAACATAGCTTTGACTTTTAGAAGCATGATATGTTCTACAAGTTCACAAATGCAATGAAATCCCTAATGATGGGATAAAAGAAAAACTTTTAAATAGATACAAAGAAACCTACTTGTATTTCAAATGATTAAGATAGCACTCAAATGAAATCCTTGGTATGAAAGTTGGAAGAAAGAGGTTGTTTTTGTCACAAATAAGGAATAGCCCAACCATTTTCATGGAGTTCTTATTTCTCCAGATAGGGAAACTATTCATATGCAAAAGAGCAAGCTGGAGGCAGGGGTGAGCAGAAGTCCTGAATTTAAATATAAGATGTAGGGTATGGAGGGAGTAACTTAACCTCCAATTTCCTCATATACAAAATACAGTGATGAATGCAATCACAGGGAAGGGTATATGGAGGTTAATGAGACAGTATGTTTCAGAGTACAGGCAATCTTATTTAAATCTTATTGGTGGGTGCAGATCCAACTTAATCTCATTCTGACTTTGGAGTCTTGGACACTTATTTAGCTTCTCTAAGCTCCTTCTCCTGTAAAAATAAAGAAACAATTGTACCTGCTTCACAAGTTTGGGATAGAACTAAATGAGTGTATTCATGCAACAAATGAGGTAATTTGTATCAAGGATTTCACTGGAATGCAAGCTCCACAAAAGGAAATTCTTTCTCATTTTGTTCACCCTTGTGCCCTCTGGCCTAGATTACTGCCTGGTATGTATCTAGCCCTTATTTCACATCTGTGGAATAAATAAATAAAAGCCTTTTTCTGACCCCTGACACATAAAAGAGACACATAAATGTTAGATATGTTGTTTATCTCCAAAATTATGAGCATCCTCATCATTATGAATGTTTATAAGGATGTTTTATCTTTAGAAATAAAGGGAACTACTAGGTATCTATCCAAAGGAACAGAGGTAGTTACTAAAAAATGCACCTGTACTCGCATGTTCATCACAACACAATTCACATATGCAAAGATGTGGAATCAAACTAAATGCCCATCAACTGATCAGTGGAAAATAAAAATGTGGTGTGTGTTTGTGTGTGTGTGTGTATGTATGGGTGTGTATGTAAATATATGTATACCATGGACTACTATTCAGCCATCAAAAAAAGAATGAATTAACGTCTTTTGTGGCAACATGGATGGAATTGGAAAACATCATCCTATGTGAAGTAACACAGAAACAGGAAACCACACACTGTATAATAAGTAGGAGCTAAACTAAGGATCTGAAATGCTATAATGGTCATTGGAAATTCAGAACGGGGAGGGGTAAGGAGTAAAAGGATGAAAAAATCACCTATTGGGTACAATGTGCACAGGTGGGTACACTTAGAGCCCAGACTTCTTCACCACTATACAATGCATTCATAACCAGTAACTATGTTTACTTTCTAAAGTTATCAAAATAAAGAGGAAAAAAGTGGGAAAACGCAGATAGCTCTCTATACTTTTAACAGGTAATGTTGAATTTTATTGCATCACACAAAGAAGATTGATCACTGGGGAGGAATCTGGACAAAAATGATTTGATAGCAGAAAACAGTATATGCAGTTCTGTCTTGATTGATATATCCACATTGGCTATTTGATGGCTCCCCTGCCCTTCTCTTCGATAGCTTGAAAGGGGTAAAAAGAAAAAAAAAAATCTTCCAAAAGCTGAAAATACTCAGTACAAGACTGTAGAAGTAGGGCAGCTTTTCTGAGTATCAGTAAATTGATCCCTTTGAAGTTTTATGTTAGGAGAAACTCAGGCCCATAACAGAAGCTCCTGATCTCATTAGTAGGAAAGTAAATCTTTTAGAAATAAGTCTTCTCACAGCTTAATAACTGAGGTTTCGTTCTCCTTGAGAAAAATTTCTGGCTGGATTACACCCTAGAGCCATATTTCTTGCAAAATCAAACATCTAAAATCCTAGACTGAACAATTAAATGGTTTGGGGGATGAAAAGGGAGTTTAAAGTTGGAAAAGGAAACACCTCTGATGGAAAGACATCCCGTAATGCTCTGTTTACTTATAAACATTAGCCAATTTATTATGTACAACCCTTCATTTTGATTTTTCAAGTAATAAAACAGACTAAGAGAACTTATATTCATGCCCAAAAGCACAGTTAATATGTAGTAGAGCCCAGTTTCAAACATCAGTATAAATACAAACTTCATACTCTTAACTTTTCTGATAATAGGCAACAGATTGCAAAAACTTCTTTGCACAAAGGACTGGACATTCCAGATATGCCACTGAATTGGGAGGGACATTGATTACAGCAATTCTGAAATCACTGGCCAAAAACTCTTAGTGGAAACTGTGGGGTTTAAACACGACTGGTGATAAGTCTTGAATTTTTAATAAGTTCTGGAAGCACCTTAAAGTCTTGATACTATTTGTTGGTTTTCACAAGGAGAGCAAGGCAGTGTGACATAAAGGAAATAATAATTGACTAACACCAGGAGATAAGGATTCTTGCCCTGATTCTGCCCCTTGCTAGATGACTTGGAAAAAGTCATTCTCTTATCTACAACCCTACTTTCTGAATCAACAGAATAAACTGTTCGGATTAGGTCACCTCAATGTGTTTGCAGCTTTATCATTGAATATGTAACATCTAATTCATTACTGCTAAATAAAAATAAAGAGCTGATCAACAGACTCACGAATTTAATACCAATTAGAAATCCTCACATTCCAAAGGTTGTGTCCTGGTCAAGGTTACACAGCAACATTTATGGAATAACAGGGATGAGGACCCAGGTAGTCAGAATCCCAATGACATGTCTTTTTTTTTTCTTTCTCTTTTATACCAGGCCCTTGCAAAATTGTCACAATATTTGTCTAAGCCTAAAATAGAATTATTGAAATGCAGTACCCTTTGGTGGATAATCCTCAGAGAAGGGTGTTTTTGTAAATATAAAGATATATTGATGTATAAAATAGTGCATTAAAATGTCTAATAAAAATAAAATTTTATAAAATCTACATGTGTTTGATTTTCAAAGTCAGGCATTATGAGAGATGTGGGAACATGTTGGCGAGCACTGGCTCTGGTGACAGACTGCTCAGAGTCCAGTTCTGTCACTTCTCCCTCTGTGCCTTGTTTTTTTCATATGACAAATGGAAATAATGATAACACATATGGTTTGGGGTTGTGGACTGTAAGGTTTAGCTCAGGTAAAGCACCTAGAGCAGCACCTGGGAAAGGATATATCCAATAAGTATTAGCTATGATTATCCCAAGTTACAGATGAGAAAATTGAGTCTCAGAGGGGATTATGACCCCGGAACACTCAACCAAGTTGATGGGAGCTTCTTCTCTACAAAAACTCCCACGTAATCACTGAGGAAAGGACAGGGCAATGGAGAAGCCATGCAATTTGGAGCCCAAAGCCCCAGGCATGAATCTCTCTTCTGTTCTATCCTCAGCTCATGACCTTGAACATATTACTCCTCTGCTCTGTTCCTTGTTTGCTTCATCTATAAATAGAGTACCAATGATATCTATTTTACAAGTTGCTTATGAGAATCAAACTGTAATGTTCTATCACAATGGTGTTTATTGTTGTGATGAATATTGTTAGTTGTAGCTGGGTTATGGAGTCAAACTTGGTAAAATGACCATTGTCCTCCAAATCCTGGGGCTGTGGATATAACTCAGCAGAAGTGGCTGTGTCCCTGCTGCTGGGTACAGAGAGTCCACAGTCACCCCACAGAGTCCCTAGTGTGAGAGTGATCTTCAAAGTGCAAGGGGGAAGAAACAGCTCTGTGAGGCAGGAAGAGAGCCTCACACAGACTGACAGGTTGTAAGAGACCTTTCAGGTGCTCTAAGGTAGCTCAGAACAGGTGGCCTTGATGAAAGATAACTGGAGCCTGTGTGATGAAGTCACTGAATTCCTGGTGTGGAGCCTGGAAGATCTGTGAACAGCAGGAGCCTCCAGTTACTTCCCTAAGATGTAAACTGATTTTTTTAAATGTAAATTTGACCAAGCACCCCTTCGGTGGAACACTTCAATGGCATGCTCAAATTATTCACCCCAAATTCAAAGAATGAAGACAAATATTTCTGAGGAGGAGCGAGTTGGGCACGACTTTCCCACTCAATCAGCCTCTGGCTTCCCTAGCACCCTGTCACTCCCTCCATCACAGGAGTTTGTAACTTTATACGTGCTGTTTTCTCCCTTTCCAACCTTCCCATCCCATCTCTTTCCTGGTTCACTCCTGCACAACCTTCAGATCTCAGGTAAAGGATCACTTTGGTGCATCCTCACTTGTTCCTCCCCTGAGCTATTTATTAGGGCTAATCGTATTATTTAATGCAATTTGAGCACCACTTACCTCTGTCTTTTGAAACACACAAGGTGGAGTATAAAATTGCATTCGCGTGATCTTTTGATTACTTACCATCTCTCCCCTAAGCAATGCTGAGAGCAGTGAAAGTTCTCTCTCTTTTTTACAACCTAGAATAATGTCTGGGCAGGATAGGTGCTGAAAATAAATTTTTAAATGAATAAAATAATGAATGGGGCCAGGCACAGTGGTTCATGCCTGTAATTCCAGCACTTTAGGAGGTGGAGGCGAGAGGATTGCCCCAGCCCAGGATTTCAAGACCAGCCTGGGCAACTTGGGAAGACCTTGTCTCTACAATAAAAAACAAAAAAATTAGCTGGGCGTGGTAGTGGTGCTCCAGCTACATGGAAGGTTGAGGTGGAAGGATCTCCTAAGCCCAGCAAATCAAGGCTTCAGTGGCCATGAGAATTGCCATTGCACTCCAGCCTGGAAGACAGAGTGAGACTCCTACTCAAAAAAAAAAAAAAAAAAAAAGAATGAAAAAATATGACTCACAAAAACTAAACTGGTGACCTTTTTTTCTCTCTTGACAAATTACTATCTAGGGAGTTGTTTATGTCCTACAAACCATAATGCCTCATCATATGGGTTTTTATTAACCTTATATAATGTGACTTAATTTCATCCTGACCCTAGAATAACACTACATTACAAATAAAAAAAGGAAATCAAAAATATCTTACGACCTTATGACCCTGCAAAAACCCTCTCTTGGGGAAATATACATCCACATAGAATTCCTTCCATGAATCTCCTGAGTACATTTTAAGACACCACCTATTCTCTCTGAAGCATGACATGTAGAGGCTCCATCTACATACCAAAAACGTTGGCTTTTCCAAACAGCTCTTATATTAAATACACATTTATTTTACTAATGTAAAATTTATTTATTAAATTTTTTTTTTAATTTTAAAGATGTGGGTTAGATATACAAATGTTCATTATGCAGGTACCCTTAATGAGATGTGCCTCCCTTCCCCAGACAGATTCCCACTACTGCCAATCCTGCATCCCCGCTCCCCTCCCAGCAGTTTCTTACTACTGCCAATCTTTTTCTTATAGGATTACAATAAATGTTCAAGGTCCACTTAGGATTGAGAACATGTTATACTCTGTTCTTTGTTTCTGTGAAAGATCACTCAATATTATAGACTCTAAGTCCATCCAGGTTGCTGCGAATTTCATGATTTTGTTCTTCTTTATGGCTGCATAATATTCCATCGAGTATGTGTTTCACATATTTTTAATCCAGTCCTCTTTTGATGAGCAGCACAGTTGGTTCCATGTTCTTGCTAGTGTGAACAGTGTCGTGATAAACATATGTGTGCAGGTATCTTTTTTATAGAGTGATTTGAGTCCTTTCTGGTATATTCTCAGTGGGGGGATTGTGGCGTCATATGGAAGGTCAATTTTTAGATTTCTTAGGAATCGCCATACTGTTTTCCACAGAGTATGTACACTCCCACCAACAGTTTAGAAGTGTTCCCTTTTTACCATATCCTCTCCACATTTGTTGTTTTTTGAGTTATTGATGATAGCCATCCTGACTGGAATTAGGTGGTATCTTAGTATAGTTTTAATTTGCATTTCTTTGATGACTAATGAGGCTGAGCATTTTTTCATGCACCTGTTGGATGCTCATATGTCTTCTTTTGAGAACTGTCTATTCATATCAGTGCCCAATTTGTAACAGGGTTTTTTTTTTTTTCTTTTTGGCATGTTTGAGTTCCTTGTAGATCCTAGATGTTAGGCTTTTGTCAGATATACAGTTGACAAATATTTTTTCCCAGTCTGTGGGCTGTCTCCCTGCTCTCTTGATGGTTTCTTTGGCTTTGCAGAAGCTTGTCAGTTTGATGAGGTCCCACTTGTCTATCTTATCTCTTATGGCATGGGCACTTAGGGTTTTGATAAGGAATTGATTGCCAGTTTCCATTTCCATAAGCCTGTATTTCCTAAAGTTCTTAGAGTTTCAGGTTTTACATTTAGGTCTTTGATCCATTTAGAGTTGATTTTTGTGTATGGGGATAGGTAGGGACCTTGTTTTAATCTTCTGCATGTGGTCAGCCAGTTTTCTCAGCACCATTTACTGAATAGGTTCTCCTCTCCCCAGTCATTGGTGGTGGAGGCTTTGTCGAAGATGAGTTGGTTGAGAAATTGAGGTTTTGCTTCTGGAATTTCTATCCTGTTCCATTGGTCTATATGCCTATTCTTGTACCAATATGAGGCTGTTTTGATTACTGTAACTTCATAATAGAGTTTAAAGTATGGGAGTGTGATACCTCCTGCTTTGTTTTTGTTTTTGTTTTTGCTTTAGCTGAGGATCGTTTTGGCGATTCATGGTCATTTATGTTGCCAAACACACAGTTCAACAAAAATCTGCCTATTGATACACTCTTCCCATACTCAAACAGGAAGTCTAAAGAATAGAAAGAAGAAAGAAAAAAAAATCAGTAAAATAACAGAAACAAAGTGACTTGCTCTAAGGTCATTCCTGTAAGTCCAATGTCCTTTCAGCTTTGATCTCTAGCCCCTCCCCTCTGCTCTCATTGCAGGCAGATAGGGTTGCTCACAGCTTGGGTCTGATGCCCCAGGCCTACTTTGGAAGGAGGGTGGACCTACTTTGGAAGGAGACTGAGCATGCTGCCTGTCAGGTCTGTCACGCAGATCTGACCTATCTGTGTCTGATCCAGCATGGGGGAAGGACTTCTGTCTCTCCTGATTTGATGAGATTACCTTAGGCCCCAAGTTGAAGGCTCTGGGGAGCTGGGAGGAGCTTCGCAGGGCAATGCAGATCTCTGCTTGGTCCTGGGACAGAGAAAATGGCTGCAGTGGGTGTCTCCCTACCAGACATGGATTCATCTCCGGCTTTCCCTGATCCTCTCTCTCCACTGATCAGATCCAGGTCTCCAACTGATCCGCTATAACAGGTGATCATGTGGGCCCAGCACCAGGTGATGACAATCATCTGGATTCGTAGGCTTTTCTCAGGCACATTACTGTGAGCAGCAGATGATCCTGCATGCAATCTTGCCAGTCGTGCTCCAATCTCAGGACAGTGGGGGCTTGCAGTCGCCCTCAGAGGGGGAACCTGGGGGCATGAACCCGAGTATCCCCTCAAACAAGCTTTCACTCCCCCACCAGCACACACCCACTCATGCAGAGAGTCTCTGTGGACACTTACCTCCACGGAGACTCCCACAGACTGACCCATCAGTTGCCATCTTAAGCTCCACCCATTTGTTTCCATATGAATTCCTGTATTGTTGTTTGCGGGTCTTAGAAGAATTCTGCTGGCAATTTAATGGGTACTGCGTTAAATCTGTAGATTGCCCTGGGTAGGATAGAGGCCTTAACAATGTTGATTCTTCCAATCCATGAGCCTGGAATATTTTACCATTTGTTTGTGTCATCTTTCATTTCTTTGAGCAGTGTTTTGTAGTTTTCATTGTAAAGGTCTTTCACATCTCTGGTTAGGAAGATGCCAAGGTATTTAATTTTTTTTCTGGCTATTGTGAATGGGATTGTGCCTTTTATTTGGGTTTCTGTTTGTTTATTGTTGGTGTATAGAAATGTGACTGTCTTTTGCACATTGATTTTATACCCTGATACATTGTCTTTTTTTTTTTTTTTTTGAGTTGGAGTCTCACTCTGTCACCCAGACTGGAGTGCAGTGGCACGCTCCCAACCACCAGAGCCTCAACCTGCTGGGCTCCAGCGATTGTTCCGCCTCAGCCTTCCAAGTAGCTGGAACTATAGGCGGGTGCTACCATGCCTGGCTAATTTTTGATTTATTGTAGAGATGAGGTCTCACCAAGTTGCCCCAGCGGACCTTGAACCCGT
Source organism: Tarsius wallacei (assembly GCA_963574415.1). Taxonomy (NCBI): domain Eukaryota; kingdom Metazoa; phylum Chordata; class Mammalia; order Primates; family Tarsiidae; genus Tarsius; species Tarsius wallacei. The sequence continues at coordinate 318 of CAUYQG010047361.1, read as the reverse complement.
GGGCTCAGGCAATCCACTCACCTCGGCCTCCCAAAGTCCTTTATCAGTGCAAGGAGATTAGCCTGTAGTTCTCTTTCTTTGTTGGATCTTTACCTGGTTTAGGTATCAATGTGATGTTAGCTTTGTACAATGATTTGGGAAGAGTTCCATCTTTCTGGATTGCCTGGAATACTTTCAGTAGGATTTGTATCATTTCCTCCTTGTATGTTTTGTAGATTTCTGCTGGAAAGCTATCTGGTCCAGGGTGTTTTTTTTTTTTTGGAGGTAATTTTCTTTTGACATAGTCAATTTTCTGGATTGTTATTGATCTGTTTAGGG